>CM033474.1:187498174-187776251 GCA_019447015.1 Hymenochirus boettgeri | reverse complement strand
CCTTTATAAATCGCGGTAAACGCGATTTATGCGTTAATGGCCGCGAAAACGGCCGCGAAAAGTTAACAAACCTTTATAAATATGCCCCTAAATATTTATTTGTCTACTGTTTACATTCTTTGATTAATTAAAAGTAACATGGTCAGGATTGGACAAGCGGCTAAACAGCAAGTCATTGTTAATGCACCCAGCAATGAAAAATAATTGCATTATTATTTATAATAATGAGAGAGTTAAACAACCTCAATTTAACTTGCTCGTACCTTTTGCACATGATTGAGCTTGCAAAAAACTTGTATACACGGGGTATAGGAGAATGAGCAGAACTAAGCTCACTGCTTTACATAAATAATTAATCTTTTGGGAGGCTAAGATTAAATCTGGAGATGAGGTAGTTTGCTTATGTTTAGAAGGGTCCAATTGCATATTTCATTATTAATTTGGGGGTGAACATGCCATTTAAAGACTACAAAATAAATTAGGCTCAAATATTATCAAAAAAACTACAAATCAGCACATTTTTCCTCTTCAGTTTACCTGTTGGCATAACGATGTAGAACAGTGAAATGCACTGGTACAAAGGTCAATAGGTCATCCTCTTACTTAAAAGAGGTTGATTCTACAGTCCTTCAGTCACCCATATTACCACTAAAATTGGCTTATTATAAAGGTTGTCTCCATTGTTTGACCAAAATGATAATCAGTCTTTTAGCAAATTATGGAAATAATACTTAAATGGCGGATCCTGGCCAAATTGGTTTCTTTAAGACTGTATATAAAGGGCATGTCCACCCCCAAAACTTAAATTTTACGCACTGCTGGCCCTACTGTGTAGTGTTAAAAAAATCCTTAACTTTCTCCTCTGCTTCATATGGTTGGCCTGCAGTATCTAGTCAAAGTACAGGAAACTGAACAGTAGGAGCCTTCATGTGAGTAAAAAAAAAATCTGCCCCTTCCCTGTCCTCCTGGAGAAATCTGGCATGTGCAGGGGAGCTCTCCCTCACGACCTCCAGATCTCTTGTCTCTGCAGAGATAGTGTAAAAAAAAAAAAAAATACGTAGTGTTGGGGACCCCCTCACAACCCTAACCGTCATGTTAAATCTTTAAAAAGTGCCCAAGCTTCATTCCCACGGCTAACTCAATAGCCGGTAGCAACGTCTGTGATTGGCTGACTCTTAGCCAATTACAGAGGTGACTGCCAGTCCTTCCCCTAATGCTACTCCATTCCTGGAAGTAGCAAGAGCCAGGGGGGAACAAAGCTTGGTAAGAAAGTTTCTGGGCACTTTTTTAAGATTTAAACAAGGGGCCTAGGGCTGAGAGAAGGGCTCCTACACTACATTGGGTGGATATGCCCTTTAAGATGTATTATATGATCAGCTTAATCTATTTAGACATTTCAGTGTGATTTCCAGTTAGTCAAATGTTGATTGTGAACGTGATGCCTTACAATTTGATTTAAACAAAATTTGAAGAATTGGAGTCATATGTAGCCAATATTACTTGCCATGTTAAGACTTAGAATTAGTGTGGCACAATGCTTTGAGCCTCTCCTTCCTTATTTTCAACTTTTTAAATAGACTACTCATGTAATGTACTACTTGAGATATATGCAGAACAGAGCATTAGGCGTAATCTCTTATGTTTTTGCACTTTGAGATCAGTGAGAAATTGCACTTCGAGTGTAAATTTAAAAAAAACTATGTCTAAAGAAATAATGGCAAAAATGTGGGGGGTGTAAATAAACCCTTTCTAATACAATTCTTTTCATTCTTTATTAATATTAAGGCATGTGTTCTAATTGGGTATTAACAATAGTACTTATATATTTCAAATGGATTGAGGGATTTTAGTCTTGTACACTTTAATTCCAATAACAACATCCTTCAAAATAATGTTTTATCAGCTTTTTCTGTGTTCAAAAAAAATCTATAAAAAGTAAAAAAAATAATATGTAAGTGGGTCAACTATCCTATTATACAAAGTGGGCAAAAACTGCTTTGATAGTAGCATGTGGAAAAGTCAAACTTCACATGCAATATTTTTAACAAGAACTGTACAATAAATACAGGATACATACATTGATCTATAAAACGAATTCATAAATATATTCTAAACTCTACGTACACCCCAGACATTTGCACTAAGTCAGATATTTGTAACAAGCAAATGAAAAATTGAAACTTCTATAGATAGCTTGTCCTCCTAATGAATAACAATTTTAAGTGCAGCAGTAGGGATGTCTAGGAGCCAATCATATTATCATTTAATATATACTTTGGAGACTCTTTCCTTCTTGCTTTCAGGAATAAGTGTATCTCATGAGTTTTCCATCAAAAACCTCTAGGTGTGAGATAGTCTGATTGCTCTCTAAGGGACAAGGCTGGGTCCTATAACTTTTGCCACATACAGTATGCAAACTATTGATGCATTTAAAAAAAAAGTTTAAAATAAGTTTAGCTCTGTCCACAATCTTAAAGGCATGCAAAAATATTTCAAATTGAAGATTAAATGTGGGTCAATTGTTACAGATACAGATATTGGTTAGATAACACTTACATAATTACGTGTGTTGCTTATAGGATTTAAAGGGTTAGATATACTAATTTAGTAAAGAACAAGAAGATTTATTGGACACTATGCCACATGCTATTATTTATATATGTGCACAAAGTTCAAAAGATAATTCTCTGAAAAAAAGAGAGTTCTCCAAAATAGGTAAAAATAATATTGGTGCAAACAAAAAAACCCCACTGTTCTCCAACCGAAACCTATGGTAGAAGTTCATAGTTATGGGAGATTATTCTCTATTCTCCTTAAAATATATAATGCAAACAAAACATGTAGCAATGAGTGAAGTGATAATTCTCATTCTCTAATGCCGACTACAGTGAAAGAATGAAGAAATGCTAATTCCCCTGCTCTACTCACTCTGCTGTGCTAAAGCACACTTCCCTTATACTATCATGAAAACCTGCTCTCAATATTCGTTTTAATGGTTGTTGTTTTCCCTGTGAGGATATTTGTGTTCAGAGCAGGAGTGAGCCTTAGATCATACATGACAATTCGCTCACATACAGGGAGATTCAATAAAGGTTCTTATTGTTTAAAATGGTGCTAATTTTGCCCCAACCAATCAGATCTTATTTAACATTTGAAAGCTAACACCTGATTGGTTGTAGAAAAATTAGTACCATTTTTAACTATAAGAACTTTTATTGAATAACCCTTATAGTGTGATGTAATGGAATTGGCTTCCACCAGCTCAGAGTATTCTGATTCCTAAAATGATTCCAACAACCAAAATATATTAGGGGGAATTTACAGGAAGGTGATCAAGAGCTGCAGGGCTCTCTTTAGGGATTTAACCCTCTATTTTGTGGTGGCTGCGTGAGTATCAGAAGAAACACTAGTGCAGCTGCCACAAACCTATTTACCAGAGGATGATAGCTGGTGTTGAATACTTATATATGGGTGGGATTTACCCAGAGCCGTACAGCCTCTGCTAAATCTCTTCTGGGAGAACAGTGTTTAAGCCCAAGCCCATTAACGACGATTTAGCCATTGACTGTTACCATAAAATCAACGTAAGCAATTCTGTTTTTTTTTCTTTTCTGAGTAAATAGAAATTTGAGCTCACTTCTATAAGCTGTGTTTGCACAATAAAAGGGACCACCCCTATCAGCATCCTATAAGACTGGACAGCCTTTTATTTTTGTGGATTACTGGAAGATACTGGCAGTGAGGTGGCCAGGGAGGAGCTGGATGCTTGGTGGATATCCAAAATTAACTTGGCAGTGTGGAGACCTTTGATCTAGTCAGGAAACATGGTATCTTTCCCTGAAATGCAGGTAATTAGCATGCACCCACTTCCTGCTGCACCTATTAGCTTAAAACAAGTGGGACATTGTCACAATTAAGTTCCAAGGAAATGATTCTGACCTGTGTCAATACGAATATACATAGATATGAAGAGAAACAAGACACCTGTGTCTATATGAATATACATAGATATGAAGAGTAACAAGACACCTGTGTCTATATGAATATACATTGATATGAAGAGAAACAAGACACCTGTGTCTATATGAATATCCATAGATATGAAGAGAAACAAGACACCTGTGTCTATATGAATATACATTGATATGAAGAGAAACAAGACACCTGTGTCTATATGAATATACATAGATATGAAGAGAAACAAGACACCTGTGTCTATATGAATATACATTGATATGAAGAGAAACAAGACACCTGTGTCTATATGAATATACATTGATATGAAGAGAAACAAGACTCCTGTGTCAATACGAATGTACATAGATATAAAGAGAAATAAGACACCTGTATCTATACCAATATACATAGATAGGAAGAGAGACTAGACACCTGTGTCAGTATGAATATACATAGATCTGAAGAGAAACAAGTGTGAATATACATAGATATGAAGAGAGACAAGACACCTGTGTCTATACAAATATACATAGATATGAATAGAAACAAAGACACCTGTGTCTATACGAATATACATAGATATGAAGAGAAAAAGACACTTGTGTCAATATAAATATACATAGTTATGAAGAGAAACAAGACACCTGTGTCTATACGAATATACATAGATAAGAAGAGAAAAAGACACTTGTGTCAATATAAATATACATATGCTTTATCTTAAGGATAAAGGACATACCTTTGAAGATTGTAATGTTAACATACTGGTGAAGGAACGTGACTGGTTCAAGAGAGGTGTTAAGGAGGCCATTTATGTGAAAATAAAGAAACCAAGCCTAAATAGAGGTGGGGGGGGTTCGACACCAACTGTCTGCCATGTACAATGCTGTTTTAACACCTTACTCTGGGCGTTCCTATAACACCTCTTAGCCACTATCTAATCACACCCTTAACACCTGGCTGTGATATGCTAATTGGGATTTTCCAGGGTACATAATTGCCACAGATTCTTGTACAAGTCATTCTGAATTGAGAAAGCCAGTCGGATGACTAGCGAAACGTCTTCAAGAACTACATTTCAAGTCCAGTTGATCTAATTGAATACAACAGATATAAATATACATAGTTATGAAGAGAAACAAGACACCTGTGTCAACATGCTTTTTGAACGTCTCTACACATTAAAGGGATTATCCAGTGAGGGAATCATTTACATTTCATTGAGCTCATTGACATTTTTAGTTTCCATTTGTATTTGCAAATTGACTCCAGATTTGATTGTGACCAATTTGTACCGTCATCCATCGTGATTTGCTTGTGATGTGTCTGTGAACAATAATTTGCATTTTCGCTTCCATCTGATTTCAGCAACTGGATTACCAATATTGCAGATGTGCTCTCCTTCAGTTAGAGGTCATTTAACCCAGTTTTTCCTGGACTGGGACAACAGAATAACCTGTCAAGACTGAGAATATGATTTAATAATGGAATATTATTAATGCTCTCTTTATAATATTAACTGTACAGTGCTAGTATACAATACAATGTATATAATACAATGCAACTATAAGTAAAAAATGCACTGATATGCACTAAAGACCAAATCCCTAACAATATATGCAAAGTATTTGGCTTTGGTTGCCAAGTTGACTCCAAGTTAGTGGTTCAGCAGCAGATATAAATTAAAACAAAAAAGATAAGATCGGTTATGTAGTAAAAATTTTAAAAAATCAGTTAATAAAATATACTAAAACTTGTATATTAATATTAATATTTTCTGCATTCCCAGGTTTGCTCTTTGTGTTCCTCTTAATCCCCAGGCAGAATAAAATTATTGGTTCACACCTAAAATAACAGTGAATAGCTTGTTTTGTGTTGTGGATATTTAAAGACTAAAAACAGACAGATCAACGCGTTTCGCTAAGAACATAGCTTCCTCAGGATCTCTACATGACTTATGAGGTCCTTCATAATACACAAAAAGATACATGTGAACTCCTGGGAGGTAATGGCATGTTTTCCGGAGAATGAAACATTTATATTGTTGTCTTTATGCATTATTATTTTCCTGGACTAATGTATGTGGTATCAAACCCTGCCAAATCCTATAAAATAAATTGATTATTGGAACACTTTCTAAATATGTCAGCATTTCTGTATGAGAGATTGATTCATTTTAGGAATAAAGGGTTACATACCATTGAACAAATCTATTCTCAGAACACTGTGGTCACACCAATCCAAATGACTTTTCAGGTCATATATTCTGTGTAGAAGGATTATTAAGGTTGACCTTTGCAAACATAAGATCATGGAAAGCCATTGCTATTAAAGCACACCATCCATAACAGGATATATTTTTTGTTTTTCTGTTAGTGGCAGTGAGTGTTTCTATACAGGAATAACAGCGGAGCAGACTGAAATCAATACATGTTAACCCAGATCTAATTTAAATTTGCATCCAGTTTACCAACTATTTTTTCTAGGTGTAGAATCTTGCCCTTTGATAAACACATTACTTTTTATAAGTAGTATTGTGACTAGGACATATTCTATTTTGTATTTTTCATTAAATATTAGAGCCCATAATGTTATTTCTCTTTTTTAATACAGGCTTTTAGGACATGCAGAATTTTCATTGTAGTTTGCCCATACTAGAAATTTCACAATGCTTGAACTTATTTTAGAAATAATATTATTGTTTATAATATATTGTTTAAAATCCCACACCACATCCTCATAATATTTTTTCAGCACTTTTCTTCCTCTCTAAATTCTTTTTTTTATATCCCCTCCATTTTGGTTTTTTTTTGCGAATGTCTCTCTGTCTTTTCTCTGTTTCTCCTACAGTACCTCCTTCCCCTTTGTGATTTAAAATGATTTCCTACTATTTTACATTGAGGTACTGTGCACTTGAACCACATGTGCAAAAGGAATTCCTGGTTTGCAATGATCCACCTTATTCATTCTAAATAGCTTTCTTAAAGGGTCACTATACTCACTGAAACAACTTTACATTATCTGAAACTACAATTTGAGAGAAGTAAAATGGTGGTACTCACATATTTATCTGTGCATGCTTTGTTATTAAATTATTAATGTTTAGTCAGAGCTCCTAATTGCCCCAGGCAGCTAACTATCCTAGTAAGAGGTCATTAATGGGTCACATTATATTAATTACAATTTCTGCTCCTGAAGTGACTGGTCTTTCCCTGTAAATGCTGTGATCTAAATGATGATTTCTCAGGATCTACAACCCAGATTTAAAATCTGAAAAAAGTTTTGAAGCAGTGGGATCTTGCTGTATTTAAAGGAATAATTTTTGAAAATTCGATTTTTTAGAGTATAGATACCCTTTAACTATGAATATGCCACTAGAGTGCACTGTAAGGTCCAATCAAGTCTCTACTAGAGAAGAAAATCTAAAGGACCAATGTCAAAATAACATTTATTCTACTTCAAATTGTTACTGCATTTAAAACATCATTTAAGGGCAAATATGATTGGAAGTTAATTCTATAGGGTTTTTCTTGGCACCCAGACTACAGAGACCACAAGTAGCAGTAGAATAAACCACTAAGTGATAAGCAGTTTGGTTCCCGGTTAAGTAGGGGGATGCAACATTAAACATCCCCTTTCCTCCAGGACGCAAGTCTCTCTATGATACAGAATAGTATTTGTAACCAAGGATGTTTTAGTGTGTATGTTATATAAAATTTACATTTAAATTGCTAATTTGTATATGTATTTTATGATAGATATACATTGTTAGTTTAATATATCAGGTTATGGAGAAAAGAAGGGGAGATTCTCTAGCACTAATGGCTTTAATTATGGCAACAACAATGTTTATGATTTGACACTTGCAAGAAATGCAGTGCAACAGAATAAAGAATCATCTCACTGTTAAAACATATTTAATGTCCCTTTAAATTGTTAAATGATTTGCAGCAAAGTTCAGTGCTTCATTTTTTTTCAAGTGAAAAGAATGTCATTAAAGTGGAAGTTCAGTGCAAATACATTTGCCAATCAGTAGAAATAACTGTTAGGAACATTCCAAGGATGTGGTGCATCCTGGGAAGAAGGACCGTTAGAACCTGAAATGTCAGCTCACTAATGTCAACAGCAGGGAACATCAAAGGGTATGAAATGAACTGATTCTTCAAAATGGAAGAGAATATGTAGAATAACTACACAAACTAACAATTTAACAAACATTGATCATTTCCACTGAACTGTCCCTTTAAAAATAGTGTAGCGCAGCTGAAGTCTATGGCATTTTCATGATATATCTTTTCTCCAGACCAAAGTATAACAATTCACACTTCACACACAGATCTGTATTAAATTGAATACATATTGACCAAGGGCTTGCAAAGTCATTATAAGGATTTACACAAATAGAATCAGTTGCTAGGATTCTCTAAGCGACAGTGTGGGACATTACCCAATCAGTTGTTAACTGAATCCTAAAGCAATGTACCAAAAATGTTCCTTTTCTGAGTGCCCTCCTGACTTTATTTAAAGGGCTACACACAATCACTGCACACATTAACATCACTATTTAAAAAAAATAGTAAACTCAAAACATTAACATGAAAAAACATACGTACTAAATGATATTATATTTCTACAGGCATAAACTTAATTGCTTCCCTTTTCTTTGTTATTTGTGCTGCTGTCTGTGCGGTTTACTATTTTGCACAAAACTCATAATATGAAATCATATGACAGTTAAGCAATAATATTAAAAAATATTAGAAAGTAGTGTTGTTCGTAAACAAAAATTACACATTTAATTACATTAGCAAAAAAGTGTCTACACCATGCCAAATGATATAAAAACTAAAACCAGATTTTTTTAAACTGCCTGATAACTTAACATTTCGAATGAAATTAGCAATACAATTTGGGTAGCAGAGTAGTGTAGTGACATCTTGTGGTTCAACAAAAAATATACACCCCTTTTCATGCATCTGTAGTGATGCACACAAACTGTCAAAGTACATCAGATCAAGCCATTACTTATATATGATTTGGGATCATTCTGGAAATGTGCTAACTGCTGCCATTATCTAGTAAAGCATCACAAAGATATTTCTTTTGTTATTGGGCTACACCTGAAAGCATTTGCACCGGGGTGTACCTACCTGGGGAGCAGACCCTGCAGCAGGGCCCCATCGTCTTATTTTTCCTATAACAGATATAGCCTCCTCCTAGAAAACCATTGTTTATGAAGCAGGAATAGGGGCCCCATAATAGTTTTGCTGGGGGTCCTGGTAATTCCTATTTATGCCACTGATTTCCACACCAAACTATATATATATATATATATTGTAAGAAAATAGAAAACAATACATTAGCTGTGTGTGTGTATGATTTTGCATAGACCTGAAAATTAATATTTTTTATATGTGGTTTACTGTTATACATAGGTCCAACTATATATTTATGGTCATTAGTAATACTAGGGCATGTCTACCGCCAGTTTGAAAATCTATACATATTTTCCCCACCTCTCCAAACCCTGAAACCTTTAAGTTCAATTTCTCTGCCACAAGAAAGCCAGCATCTAAGATGCCAGCTTTGTTCTGGATTGCAGTAATTAATCATTGTTGTAACAGTGACTGACCCTGCATTGTGGCATGCCTCCTCTGTCCTATGCGCCTCCTCTATGAAAGCTTCCTGGGCTAACAGAGGAGAACAGGGAAGGAGAATTAAAAGGGAGAAAGTGGGGATGGGAAAGGTAAGCATATGTTTTTAATCTGGGGTGGACAGGTAAGTAACTATTAAAATATTGGGGTTTAGGGGAAATGGGGAAGGTAAGTATAGGTTTTTGGACAGGGGTGGACATACCCTTTAATCTCACCTTACAGGTACAGAAAGTTCCTATTAACTTATCAGATAAGACCTTAAAGGGCATGTCCATCGTCTTTTCCAACTTTTAAAATACTGTAGGGCATGTCCCCCCACCCCCAACTGCTATATTCTTACACAAAAAAATGCTTACCTTCTCTACTTACAGCACCTCATTCCTTCGCTGTTCTGGTCCGGCTCCCCTGTCCGCCGGAACTGCAAGCAGGGGGCCGGACCAGTAGCCACCGCTGTGATTGGCTGAGAGGCATCCAATCACAGCCGCAGCTGCCATCAATGAGAAAGGTGAGGGAACGAGGTGCTGTAATTAGGGAAGGGAAGCGTTTTTGTGTGTAAGAATATAGCGGTTGGGGGTGGGGGGACATGCCCTACAGCATATTAAAAGCATATAATGCTACAGGAGTAGCATCCAGAGAGGGATCGGAAGGGCGGGGGGGGGGGAAAGGACTCCACGGTGCATGTCTTTATCCCTCCCGGAGGCATCACAGAGGCAGAGACCTTTTGGACAGGAAGAAATCTCCTACCCCACACTTTCCTGGACTTTGAAGAGCCACTACAGAAGAACCATAAGGAGCAGGGAAGTAAGGTAAGGATTTTTTTTTATTGTACAGTGGGGCCAGTAGTGGGTGAATTTTTAGTTTGGGGGGTGGACATGCCCTTTAAAAACCCCATCTTGAACATGTTTAATTAAATAATTTAAAAAATTTTGTAACCTCATTATGTTATCTTTCGGGTTCCCATGGTGCAGTATGGAAACCTGGAAGGTAAAGCTAGGTACAGGGAGGATGTTCGGGACTCTGTGTTTACCTCTAAAGGGAGACTACTGCGGCAGAGGGAAATTTATGGTCCTTCTCAAATGACTGCTCGGCCAACCCGAACATTCACCACACACAGTGCCAATAAAGCCCCGATACCATCGGATCCAACAGTATCAGGGCTTAATCGCCACTGTGTGTACCTAGCTTAAAATTAGCACAGGAGGTATTACCTTCCCTGGACACATTTTTATTGTGCTAGATTTCATTAATCTAAGGTACAGATTATTTACATCTATGACAGTAGCTATATATTCTAGGGTAAGTTGGGTGTTAAATGCTAAGATGCTATTATTTGATATCTATGATATACTGTACATCTTCACTGCAGCAAAAATCAGGGTTATTCAATAAAAGTTCTTATTGTTTAAAATGGTGCTAATTTTGCCCCAACCAATCAGATGTTAGATTTCAAATGTTAAATAAGATCTGATTGGTTGGGGCAAAATTAGCATTGTTTTAAACAATAAGAACTTTTATTGAATAACCCTGTCTAACTTTTAAGTTAACAGAAATTGTACTTTCTAGATTCCTTTTTTCTGTAATTGAGTAAATTAACATATGATTAGTATATAGAATGTGTCAATAGCACCATACATGCATGATTTTACACTTTCTTCATCTTCACTTTCAGGCTAAAACAGTTTAAGACACTCTTCTAGCAGTAAGCGTTGTTTTGTACACTGCATTAAGTTATATTGATGTAGGATTAGAGTTTACTAAGCTGCATTTCTATTTGCTGTTCTGTAATCTCCAGAGGCCACTCCTTTCTACATTAATTACTACAATGTGGTCATTTTGTCTTGAATATATCTTGGCCCGTAGACTTAAATCATTTTGGTCTGGACACCTCTGGGAACCTTAATGCTTTTTAAATAGATGTGTCTACTTCTCAGTGCTAGTGACCATTTTTTTTCTTTCTGACAGTACTAACTATTCACCAGGACAGTATGCATTATTCTCCCATAGAAACTGTGGTCAAAGGCATGCTTGCTCTTTTTTTTAATAATATGGCAGCATTTTGCTGCCTTGGCCTAGTTATTTTAAATGATCTACTCATCCACATGTCAAACTACATTCATTCAAATCATGCAACAGAAAAACTTGCCTTGAGAAATTAAAAAAGTGGCCATCAAAAATACAGAAATAGGTATATGGCTAGAGAAACATAATATACTATTTGGCAACATTCAAAATGAATTGTCGGAAGCACAGTAATGGGAATATGTCCTAAAGCCTGAATAAAATGAAAAGAAAGTGTGTCTTGGCTTCACACAAGTCTAGGAACAATGAAATATATTTAGTTCTCATGGAGATGTCATGTTCTTTTACCCAGGTCAGAGAAAAATCACTTATTAGTTGTGAGCACTAAAGACAGCTTTCTCTTCAGGGCAACTTCTTTATGCCACCATTGTCCCAAGTCATTTCTTTAGTGATATCTTTTTAATGTAAAATAGGTGCAATCTCGCGTATTGCAAGGAAAATGACACAGTGTTTAAAAGTTCTTGGATGAAAAGTCTTTATGTTAAAAGCTTTGAAGGTCTAAAAAGGCCAAAAAAAAAACACACCGAGGTCCTTACCTAAGCAGCTGCCTTTGAGTGATTCTTTTGCTGTATATTTTTAAATGCTACAAACGGGTAAAACAGTGAAATTATTGGAAAGAGCAATTAAAAGCAAGACGCGTGGATTACAGTCATTGTACCGTATATCAAGTGGATAATGCACCAAAGAGAAATGACCAAAATACCCCATAACTGGATCTCAAATCAAAATCATTCATAATGCATGATGGGAGGAACACTATTCTTCCAGACAGTACATTACACTGTCTGCTTTAAAAGCTTAAGGTAATCCGTTACAGTTTGAGATATGTGGACAACACACATTTAACAGTGGTAAAAAGGAACAATTACATTTTAAATATGCATTTAAAGAAAAATGGAAATCCGTTTGCATGGCATTATTCAAACCAAGAATCTACGCCATTTCATCCACAAACCCTCATGTTTTGTTCATAAAAATCTACCAGCATTCCATGATGAGAAATGTAATTCACTAGCACCAGGAAAACAACAGGAAACCCAGGATTGCACTTCACAAGCTGCAGTTATCTGGATTCCAATGAGGCCTTGCCTTTCCGAAGGGATTACAATTTAGCATCACTTTCAGACACATTAGTTAATCATACTCAATAGTTATCTTATACAGATTTCTGTTCAACCTCTCTCTCTGACAGCCATCTTACATTGTAAAAGGAATTGTTACTCCTTACCATGCCAGTTATCTAACGATATGCTCATACATGGACTTCCAATTTTCCCTGGTGGAAAAAAGCATTCAGATGTATTCAATAAGAGGTGCAGAAATTTGCCCAAGCTGTTAATTTTCCTCAACCAATCAGATTGGTTACTTTTCAACTGGTCTAAGACAGTTAAAAAACATTTGATACAATCTGATTGGTTACTGCAGATAAAGAATATGGCAACATTGCGCACCTTTTATTGAATAAGTCCCTAATAAAGTCTATATAAAACTTACATATTTTACACTTCAAACATCATGGCATGCCTAATGCACATTTTCACAATTTAAACAAAAGCCCGACCCAAAAGCTGTTTGGGACAGGCACCCTTTTATAATGTGCTGCATAGGCCACTTGATAAACTGAAGGTTTGTACACACGCTCAATTTACGAGCGAGCAACGACCCCCGACGGTCATGCGCTCCGTAAATTGATTGTGTGTACGAACCTTTAGACTGTCCATTTTGCATGTCAAGATTAATGAGGTACGTCTACCATCACTAACCATGGCTTTTAACATGGTTAACAAATATTACATATTACATGGTTACCACGCTATTAACTCTTTTATAACAAGTGAATGTTTGAGAGAACAACTGCTGAAGCTGATTCCCAGAGCTTATATAACATTTACAGTACTAACTTAGTTCAATATGTCCCAAGTGTCAGCAAATAAGGGCCATTCTACTCCACTGTTTGTGATGTTGTAGAGAAGTGTGGAAAGTATGGGAGTTACATTTTACATTCTAACTTGATTACTCTTGGTCCCATGTTAGCTCTGTTTCATTGTAACAGTGATTTTAACAAGGCTCAATCTGCTCCCAATTCGGCCTGTTCAATAATGGGCACACATCACACATTGGCAACGGAACACCGTATTATGAGACATTGGCAATAAGCTTAATTACCTACCCATTTTAGGGGAAACTATTGTGAACCATTAAACAAAAATCTAGAAAATCTTTACAGAACTGAATAGAAACATACAAAAGATAGATTTTCAGCCAAAAGACAAAAGTCTAATGATACATTTTCAGCCAATAAAATTTAATTAAAGCCTTACAGGGGAATGCAGTATCACTTCCAGCATTCCTTACCTTACAGTGCTCCTACAATGCAGTAATTAGTGTGAATCACATATTGCATTGAGGGGCCTTAGTAAGGTAATTTGTGCCAGTTTAGCATCACTGGGCCCCCCAGAAAAACTATGATGGCGCCCATATCCGTGCTTCATCCACATCGGTTCTCAGGGAGGAGGCTACATCTGTCATAGGAAAAATGTTAGGCTCCTGGGCCCCCCTACGGTTGCTCCCCTGGTAGTTATGTCCCTGTTTAGTTTGCAAAACATAACTAAACCCTTACTACATCTGATGTCTAGCTTTGTTTAATAAAGGAGCAGACCCCGATAACGAAGTGAAAATCACCCACAATATTACACCGTGTATTGTGGGTTTTGTACCATTACAACCATTACGCCCCCCTATGTTTAAAAACATCAACACAATGATGATACTTTTCCATCTATTTCCCATGGTTCTCTATAAAAGATACCAGATTACAGACATACATATAGTTAATTACCATTCCTGGGATTCTAAAAGTGTAACATTGGAAATATGTGAAATAACTTACAGACAGGCTATTTTTTGCGGTAAGGACCTATTGATGATTAAGGGGTATTCTTTCCTGGAATTAGCTAAATTAAATGAGATGATCTCCAATTTTACATGCTGTAAAAGTATTTCTGCCCATATTTTCATTATTCTTTTTCTGAACTCCACACCTTAAAAATGTGCCTAGGAACCTCTGAGACACATTAAAAGCTTCAGTAATTTTTTTCCTGCAGGTTTAATTAAACTAACCATATATTGTTTTTTCATTTTCACCACCCTTCCAGAGAAAGGTGTAAAGGTATCACATTGAACTTTATGTATTAATTAGTCTTTAAAAAAGAATGGTGCATTTTAAATACCCACAAATTGTGCTAATAAACCCAATATTTCTAATACAGTAATTGATTCACATTTTTTATACTATATCTGTTGCAGTTTATGGTTTAACTGCCCCAACCAATAAAGAAAAAAAAGTAAATTGTATTATTTTAGGATTTCTATAAAGCAAAACTCATGGTGCTTTTATGATAAAACATGTTTGTCCATAGGGTTAAAGGGCATGTCCACCCCCAAAACTAAAATTTAACCCCTTACTGGCCACATCAAGTAGTTTAAAACAATCCTTACCTTACATTCCTGCTCAAAATAGTTCCCCTGCTGTGCCCCTCCAAAGTCCAGGAAACTGCTGTGTAGGAGCAGTGTGTGACTCATGCTGTGCCTGAGACTTCCTCAACCTCATCAAGGTTGAGGCATGCTCAGTGCAGCCCTCCCTGCCTCTCAGCCAATCACGGACGCGGCTGCCGGTCCCGCCCCCTGCTTTCAATTCCATGCAAGCAGAGGGCCTGAACACTGCAGCGGAGAAGAGAGGGCAGGTAAGTAAGAATCGGGGGACTTTCTAACAATTATATTAATGCGGTTGGGGCTGGGGGAGCATGCCCTACCACATATCAAAAGTTAAATTTCGGGGTGGACATGCCCTTTAAGAAACATTGCAAAACTAAACAATAAAAATGTTGACGGTGACTCTGAGGACATTCCCAGGGTGAATCAGAAAAGAATGTCTTGCAATGAGAGTTTGACAATGGAATTTCTTGGGTTCAGTGTGTTGATTGGTTGGCAGAAAATAAAAGGGCAGGGCTACAGCTGGCTCACCGGTAGCTTTATTTTGCTCATTTTGACTATCACCAAACAATAACCCCAAAAAGGTGATATATCAAAGAGCTCAAGAAAACCACTGACAGATCACAACTGTCCCCCAGGGATATCCATATACTGTAGCAGACAAGTCAATGATTCCTTACAACAGTCAGTATGATGTGTCAGATTTACATTTTCAAACATGCCTGGTTGATCAAATTAATGATTTAGAGTCTGACACTTTCTCATTTCAGTAGACAAAGCTGGTGTATATATCATTGAAGAAAGGTAAGTTACGCTTGTGAAGGTTCTCACTCATCCAGGTCATGGTATATCTGTTGTATTCAATTAGATCAACTGGACTTGAAGTTTAGTTCTTGAAGACGTTTCACTAGTCATCCAACTGGTTTTCTCAATTCAGAATGACTTGAATGATTTTCCAGGGTACATAATTGCCACAGATTCTTGTACAAGTCATTCTGAATTGAGAAAGCCAGTCGGATGACTAGCGAAACGTCTTCAAGAACTAAACTTCAAGTCCAGTTGATCTAATTGAATACAACAGATATAAAGGTAAGTTACCTTTTCCGAATTTACAGGCTAAAAAATAAAAAAGAAAGGGGAAATTGCATAGATTTCCCCGAAAAACTCTCTACATTATTTTTCAACCTGCAGCTCTAAACAAGTAGTTAACTTGCTAAAGTGTCCTTGCTGTGTGTGTATTCCTTTGCTAAATTCCTTGTAATGTTCTACTACAGTCGTGGTTGGGTGTCCAGAGAATATAGCCTCAGGGAGTGACAAAACTTTTAATGACAACTGTAAAATTGTTGCTCCACCGACTTCAGGCACAGGGCCTAACCAATAGGAAAGCACACTCTATAAGAAGTGGGGTTTTTTCATTGGATAGATCACAGCTTGGACTATAGTAGTTGTCTTTTGAATTGATTGATCAACGTAAGTGTCAGAATCCCCTTCATCTGTCAAAAGGAGAACTGCATATTCATTATTAAGACTTTAAAAGAACTACTAAGTACAGTATGTGTCACACTGTGACATTTAACATTTGAAAAATAAATAACCCATACTAGAGAATTGGTCATAAATAACCAATGTATTGTTTTTATTGTATCTTTATTAACTAATGGCTTCAAATTACTAATTATTAGTAATATTATTATATAGCATTTTTTTGTATTATTATTTTTTTAAATTTTATTTTTTTAAGTGAAAATAGTATTAAACTTAAAATATTAGTTGGCAAAGAAAAATCATAAAGGGAAAAGCAAAAACATTGCAAAACACCTTCCCAGGTGAAGTCACTTGCTCCAGCCAAGCCGACTGATGTGCTGGGCATTCTCAGTATCCAAGCAAGTTTGTTGTTTCACACATTCCCCTACAATTGCTCACAACCGCTTTTGTTTTAGTTTGTCTGAAGAAGATGTCACACGGACACCGAAACATCATATGTTGCAATAAACACTGTTTTTTCTTAAGACTGGAGTGCGCTATGGACTTGGTTCTAGTTCTCAGCTATCCAGCTATCTCATGTTTCTGTCCACTTCTTAAGGTTATTGTTTGTGCCACATATTTGCAATCATTAACCCACCACACTATATATGTGCTCAGATTTGGTGAGAGAGTCTCCCTTTCCTGTTCAAGCTATCAGAACTTTAGGCGCTGCGGAAATGGAATACCTGTACCTGGGCGCCTGTTTTAAGCCTAGGGGTAGGTAGGTAAATTCAATAAAGCAGTGGAAAGACCCAGCAATTCCTGGATTAATTGCTCACATGTCTTCCAGAATTGGTGAACAGTTAACCTTTCCCACCAGCAGTGGATCTGATATGCCATGGAGCAGCCTCTAAAACATTTCCCTGTGTAGGGCCTGAGTGACATACCAGTCTTATAGAATCTTGTAGGATTTTTCTATTTCTACTAGGTGAAGCATTTAGCTAAGCTCAGGAAGATGGAACTCCATTGACTATCCTCTAGAGGGTGTTGTAGTTGCTTTTTCAATTTTAATACTGGTTTACTTGTTATTTCAGGTCTATAGTACCATAAGATCCAGTATAATGTTGATATCAATACCAGTTGTCAGATGAACTCTGTTGCCAGTATTTCAAACTCAGTGGGGTGAATTGTTGTGATCCTTCTCTGTTGCCTTATTATACCAAATATATCCAGTTTCGAGTGGCACCCTCATGCCCCCATCCCACCACACACACACACACAATTGTGCAGATGTTTGCACCGCAGGAAGCACCGCAGTAAGAATGCAGTAAGATTAACTAGGAGCCAACATCCTTCTTTCCGGGGTTGTTATTACTACAAAGTAGTTTGACAATTATAAGGGTATTATTTACTGTTGGGACCAATAGGGATTAATGGTAGGGGTGATTTATGTACTCCAAATAATTCCAATAGAGTACACTCAAGCACACCCCCTTTGGCACAGCCTTCGATTAATAGGTGCAATCCTCCCAGCCCTCCACCTTAAGGGCCACAGCAATACGGCAATGCAAATAAGTTGGAGGAGCACACTACTTCATTTTCAGTGGTTTATTGAGCAAAAAACATACAACGTAAAAAAAAATATACTGTTTAATCACCTTTTAAACAGCACAATCAAACCAAATATAAACCTTAAATAAACCGTTTTCTGGTAAATCTTAAAAATCTCCTGCATGGCTTAATTTCATATCTTATTAAAATTGCTAAAGAATTTGTCTTTTTTCTGTAACAATTTATGATTGGGAAATGAGTTTGTTGGATCTTTCATTCTGTAGGAGCCGATAAAAGGAAACGCATAACAGTTTATACAACACAGCAACAATACAATGGAAAATCCATTCTCTTTCTCCATATTTCAATTTAAATCTCAGTCGGATTTTATTTAACTTGATCCTTTACCCTCTTATTATGATATTAGAAAAAAAAAACATTTTATAAGGTAATATAGTGTTAGAAATAATTATTGATGCTTTTATTTTTTTCCTGCTTTATTGGCGGACTTTAACGTTTCAGGAAAAATACAGCTAGAAGGAAAAAAAGGAGAATAAGTGAATATGACAGTCCTTAAAGCGAGGGATGAATGACAATTTGATTTTAGCTTTGTTTTTAATCTAATGCCGTTTTCCTATTTAGCATACAGTATACTAAACAATGAATAGGTTCCATACAGAGCCAAGCAACCGCATATCCTCCAATAATTCCTTGTTTGGGTGTAAATAACACTCATTGTGGATAAAGCTCCTCTTTTTCCATTCATTAGTGTCACATATATGAATAGATAAAAACATAGGCCATTTACAGAAGGTTATTTCTCATGCAAAATACCCCGTGGTAACTGTCATTCAGAATGACTTTGTGTACGCCCTCAGTCGTCTATTAGCAGGGCTTCAGGTCATAACCTTTTGTGGCATTTGAAATTCTAAAACCTCTTATTATCTTGTTATTTACATATCTTTTGCTTTCTACAAAAAAATGTTCTTTTATATAAATGCAAGATATGTTGTACATGTGCCTGGCTGTTTGACTGGAAAGCATAATTATAAATTCCTTTCCTGCGCTGAATGAAGAAAGCATTATAATATACTCTATTTGATTGCAACATTCGTGCCTAACATGATACTACTTAACCCAGTGAAAGTAAAGCTGCCCAACAGAGCAAGCTTAGAATCTGAGATCACAGAAAGGGTAGCAGACAGTTTACCCTATTATTTATAGATGCCAGTTACAAGGTCTACCTTTTAGCACCTTGAACTTTTATGTATTCCCCCCCCCTTTATCAGGGGAAAAATTCAAGTCTACACCAGATTTGATTTAATGGTCTCAACAGGGTTCTAAATGGTGGAATTTACTGGAAGTTGTAAGAACATTATTGAATTATTGCATCAGCACATTCTAGGAAAGTATCACCAATCACGCACTTTCTGATCTCCAATAACATGGAAACATCCTTCACCAGGGTTGCAGAATCAATAATATTTTTTTGTCCATATTTGGAAATTAAAGCATTGCACACGCACAGTCTGTATTATATCAGGCATCATAGACTGATCTGTAGATTTATTCTACTGCTTTTTTTCAAGGGTGAGAATATAAATTTGGTAGCTCGGCGGCTTACATGTCAATCGAACAGTCTTTTTGTCCAGATAAACATATGCCTATCTTCAGAGGGAAGAATTATGGGTAAAATCGCTCAATCACCAATAAAATAAAAAAAGTCTTTGTAAATAAATTAATTTCATGTACATTTAGCACTGGTAATACTATAAAGTCATAAGAGGTGTGATCCAAAGCACTTTGGACCTAAAATGCTATATCCCAACAAATGGGGGTACAACAGATATTGAGAAATCTTACTGTACTTGCACTCTACTACAAGCATGTCTTCCTATAGGTGATGTGGGAATGGAGGGGGCAGGACACATGGGCAATTTGTAGGTAACATTTCTCAATATCTTACTGTAGTACCAGGGGTGAAGTATAGCACATAGGCACAAGGTAAACTTGGCAAACTAGGGGAAAGGAGAAAAACTAAGGGGCATATTTATAAATTAACTATACACAAAACAAGATACAAGACAGATCCCAGCGTTATCTATATAATTACATATATGTTATGATGTTTTATGAAACTTTCCCTGACTTTATCTAGTGAAACTCACTTCAATATACAGGAGAGACGGGTGTAACAAACCCTGTGTCTATCACTTAGTGAAAAAAATCATCAGAGTAATATCATCACAGCTGGTCCAGAACTCTTTTACTCACCGTTCCCTCTCAGTGGTTCTGGTACTGCCAGCCCCGAACCCGTCGCTTCAGGTCCAATCAGTAGTCAACAAAAAGTAAAGGGTTATCTTTAGCGCACACCTTTGTTCCAGGACTCTGCACTTCCAGTTAGTTAAAAACAGTAAAACTTTATCTCGGCCACACATACTGTCCACATACATGCCTTACGCATTCCGAACCTAACAAGGCTCTTACTCATAGGCTAGACATATCGCTCCTCTAACTTCGTATCTTATAGGATCCAACTCGAGCAATGAACAATATTAAGATACATTGTACAAAGCTGTGAAACAGTTGCAATTCCAATACTACAGGCTAGTTTAAAAAGGAACTAATCCTCACAGCTTTGTACAATATATCTTAATGTTGCTCGTTAATTTGGGACCAACCCCCTTAATGGGGAGTCGGATCCTATAAGATACGAGGTTAGAGGAACGGAATGTCTAGCCTATGAGTAAGAGCCTTGTTAGGTTCGAAACTCGTAAGGCGTATATGTGGACAGTATGTGTGTCCGAGATGCCAAATAAAGTTTAACTGTTTTTAACTAACTGGAAGTGCAGTGTCCTGGAACAACGGTGTGCACTAAAGATAACCCTATACAATTTGTTAGCATATTTATAAATTTTAATAACTTTTTTGTGACAATTTATGAAATGTCAATAACCGGTGGCAAAAAGTAATTACCACTGCATATTACCATTTTGCTTATCCCTTCATAACACCTTAAATTGCCCATAACACCATAAAGTATATACTCGAGTATAAGCTGAGGTTTTTAATTTTTAAAATGAGCCTAAAAAACTGACCTCACCTTATACTCGAGTTACAGCAATTTTTTTCAGTCTTGATCTTCAATCAGTTTCATGGGACCGGCAATTCCTATGCAGTCACGGCTTTAGGGGCTGCAATCTCCCGATCCCACCATCAGATTTTCATGAAACCAGTAGGGGATCGAGGGGGCAAGGGGGGAACTTTAATGCTGCCCCCTGATTGCCACTAGTTGCCTTAAAGGGACAGTATGCAGCAAAAGTTCCCAGGCCCAGTGGCCAGCCCCTAAAGCTGTGACCACATAGGAATTGCCAGTCCCTCAAAGCTGATTGAAGATCGCTGGTGACGTCACAGAACTTTCTCCTTCACCGGGGTCTTCTACTATGCTGTAGTGCAGTACAGGCTACAGTAAGTGAATGACAGCTTACTATAATATTTGTGAATGGAGTCTTGCTACTTAGAAAAAATGGGGAAAGAGATCAATATTAAGTGATCATTTCCTATTACCTAATTATTGATAGTGATGTTAGTGATTTTTCCAATCAGATTTTGACTTGGAAAACGTTGTTTATGCCCATATTTTAAGTTTGTTATCATTCCCTAAGATGATCTGATTATTATCTTTGGGAATGATTAAAAAAAAGATAAAGTAAAATGCATATACAAAAAGTGATACAAACTCCTTTTCCCCCCTACAATTTCTACCCTCGGCTTATATTGGAGTCAATCAGTTTAATAGTCTTTTAGGTAATATAAATACCTTGGCTTATACTCGGATCAACTTATACTCAAGTATATACGGTACATTAGTGTGGTAACCAACTGACAGTATTTATGGAAAAGGTGAAAAGTGTTTCATTGTGTTAGGTTAAGCTTTTCAAAATCACCACGTCTGCGGTGGCACAATACAGGCGGCAGTACGTTGTGGTGGGTTTACCAATACAAATAAGGGTCATGGGGGTGGGTGTAATACTATTTTCAAGCATTTAACGTAATATGATAGGCGATTATCGAATTTCAGATATTCTGTCTTTTAGATTTCCGATGTTTGCTTTTCGAATTTCAAATTTGGGGGGGGGGGGGTTGCAAATGTTTTCTATTTCATAATAAGGAGGAATGGGAGTCTTAATCTCACATTTACATTAGTGTTTTATCTGCTAAGGTCCCCCCTTGCAATTTTGACAAATTCTCAGTTACAGCCCTGGATTGGTATTGGTAGACGTTATGGTGCAATTTCTCTATTACCGCTGCACATTGCCTTGGTGAAAATGATCCGGTTATAAAAGCGGTGATAATAACGATATTTGCCATTGCGATGTCCCGTGTTAGTGAAATTTCAAGAATATCTATCCTTTTGTAAATATGCCTCTAGGTTTGTGTCTGTAAAATGGGGGGAATTGTTAGATAAATCTAGTTTGGAATGATCATATAGCATTTTATGTGGACTTCAAGGATCCGCCGGAACTATGGGGATGTCTGAATTTTCGGATTTTTATAAACTGTAAAACTATTTTCAGAAATTTTCAAAATTTCCAGTAATTTCTAAAATTTTCAATTTTGTAAATTCGAAATTTCTAAAAATTTTGAAAATACTATGTGGAATGCCAAAACAGGAAGCGCATGAAGTTTCCATACTAGGTGGTGTTTTAGAAATACTTTGGGCATTGATATGTGTTCCCCAGACAATTTCCCAGGTCCCTGAGCCATTTAGAGTAAGTTACCAGTGCTATTTGCATGTTAATTTTTGGCGGAAATTTTTGGGGGTTTTTTTTAACTCCCATAGACTTGGGTCCTCTTGCAAATTTAACTCCCATTGACTTGGGTCCTCTTGTGAATTTTCTTATTTTATCTGAGAATCTGCAAGTGGAACAGATTCTAGTGAGTTTGGCCATCTCTATTTTCCACTAAACTTCTGACTTTATGTGGTAAGGCTGCATTGGTCTCATAAGAAAATTCCTAGTACTTAAGGCCGGCCCAAGAGCTGTTCTGCCTCTTAGTAGGTCTGCCCCATAATGTCTTTAAAACAAATTCCCATAAAAGGAATAAAAACTTACGCATTAAGGTATGTAGAGCCTTTATAAATCGCGGTAAACGCGATTTATGCGTTAATGGCCGCGAAAACGGCCGCGAAAAGTTAACAAACCTTTATAAATATGCCCCTAAATATTTATTTGTCTACTGTTTACATTCTTTGATTAATTAAAAGTAACATGGTCAGGATTGGACAAGCGGCTAAACAGCAAGTCATTGTTAATGCACCCAGCAATGAAAAATAATTGCATTATTATTTATAATAATGAGAGAGTTAAACAACCTGAATTCAACTTGCTCGTACCTTTTGCACATGATTGAGCTTGCAAAAAACTTGTATACACGGGGTATAGGAGAATGAGCAGAACTAAGCTCACTGCTTTACATAAATAATTAATCTTTTGGGAGGCTAAGATTAAATCTGGAGATGAGGTAGTTTGCTTATGTTTAGAAGGGTCCAATTGCATATTTCATTATTAATTTGGGGGTGAACATGCCATTTAAAGACTACAAAATAAATTAGGCTCAAATATTATCAAAAAAACTACAAATCAGCACATTTTTCCTCTTCAGTTTACCTGTTGGCATAACGATGTAGAACAGTGAAATGCACTGGTACAAAGGTCAATAGGTCATCCTCTTACTTAAAAGAGGTTGATTCTACAGTCCTTCAGTCACCCATATTACCACTAAAATTGGCTTATTATAAAGGTTGTCTCCATTGTTTGACCAAAATGATAATCAGTCTTTTAGCAAATTATGGAAATAATACTTAAATGGCGGATCCTGGCCAAATTGGTTTCTTTAAGACTGTATATAAAGGGCATGTCCACCCCCAAAACTTAAATTTTACGCACTGCTGGCCCTACTGTGTAGTGTTAAAAAAATCCTTAACTTTCTCCTCTGCTTCATATGGTTGGCCTGCAGTATCTAGTCAAAGTACAGGAAACTGAACAGTAGGAGCCTTCATGTGAGTAAAAAAAAAATCTGCCCCTTCCCTGTCCTCCTGGAGAAATCTGGCATGTGCAGGGGAGCTCTCCCTCACGACCTCCAGATCTCTTGTCTCTGCAGAGATAGTGTAAAAAAAAAAAAAAATACGTAGTGTTGGGGACCCCCTCACAACCCTAACCGTCATGTTAAATCTTTAAAAAGTGCCCAAGCTTCATTCCCACGGCTAACTCAATAGCCGGTAGCAACGTCTGTGATTGGCTGACTCTTAGCCAATTACAGAGGTGACTGCCAGTCCTTCCCCTAATGCTACTCCATTCCTGGAAGTAGCAAGAGCCAGGGGGGAACAAAGCTTGGTAAGAAAGTTTCTGGGCACTTTTTTAAGATTTAAACAAGGGGCCTAGGGCTGAGAGAAGGGCTCCTACACTACATTGGGTGGATATGCCCTTTAAGATGTATTATATGATCAGCTTAATCTATTTAGACATTTCAGTGTGATTTCCAGTTAGTCAAATGTTGATTGTGAACGTGATGCCTTACAATTTGATTTAAACAAAATTTGAAGAATTGGAGTCATATGTAGCCAATATTACTTGCCATGTTAAGACTTAGAATTAGTGTGGCACAATGCTTTGAGCCTCTCCTTCCTTATTTTCAACTTTTTAAATAGACTACTCATGTAATGTACTACTTGAGATATATGCAGAACAGAGCATTAGGCGTAATCTCTTATGTTTTTGCACTTTGAGATCAGTGAGAAATTGCACTTCGAGTGTAAATTTAAAAAAAACTATGTCTAAAGAAATAATGGCAAAAATGTGGGGGGTGTAAATAAACCCTTTCTAATACAATTCTTTTCATTCTTTATTAATATTAAGGCATGTGTTCTAATTGGGTATTAACAATAGTACTTATATATTTCAAATGGATTGAGGGATTTTAGTCTTGTACACTTTAATTCCAATAACAACATCCTTCAAAATAATGTTTTATCAGCTTTTTCTGTGTTCAAAAAAAATCTATAAAAAGTAAAAAAAATAATATGTAAGTGGGTCAACTATCCTATTATACAAAGTGGGCAAAAACTGCTTTGATAGTAGCATGTGGAAAAGTCAAACTTCACATGCAATATTTTTAACAAGAACTGTACAATAAATACAGGATACATACATTGATCTATAAAACGAATTCATAAATATATTCTAAACTCTACGTACACCCCAGACATTTGCACTAAGTCAGATATTTGTAACAAGCAAATGAAAAATTGAAACTTCTATAGATAGCTTGTCCTCCTAATGAATAACAATTTTAAGTGCAGCAGTAGGGATGTCTAGGAGCCAATCATATTATCATTTAATATATACTTTGGAGACTCTTTCCTTCTTGCTTTCAGGAATAAGTGTATCTCATGAGTTTTCCATCAAAAACCTCTAGGTGTGAGATAGTCTGATTGCTCTCTAAGGGACAAGGCTGGGTCCTATAACTTTTGCCACATACAGTATGCAAACTATTGATGCATTTAAAAAAAAAGTTTAAAATAAGTTTAGCTCTGTCCACAATCTTAAAGGCATGCAAAAATATTTCAAATTGAAGATTAAATGTGGGTCAATTGTTACAGATACAGATATTGGTTAGATAACACTTACATAATTACGTGTGTTGCTTATAGGATTTAAAGGGTTAGATATACTAATTTAGTAAAGAACAAGAAGATTTATTGGACACTATGCCACATGCTATTATTTATATATGTGCACAAAGTTCAAAAGATAATTCTCTGAAAAAAAGAGAGTTCTCCAAAATAGGTAAAAATAATATTGGTGCAAACAAAAAAACCCCACTGTTCTCCAACCGAAACCTATGGTAGAAGTTCATAGTTATGGGAGATTATTCTCTATTCTCCTTAAAATATATAATGCAAACAAAACATGTAGCAATGAGTGAAGTGATAATTCTCATTCTCTAATGCCGACTACAGTGAAAAAATGAAGAAATGCTAATTCCCCTGCTCTACTCACTCTGCTGTGCTAAAGCACACTTCCCTTATACTATCATGAAAACCTGCTCTCAATATTCGTTTTAATGGTTGTTGTTTTCCCTGTGAGGATATTTGTGTTCAGAGCAGGAGTGAGCCTTAGATCATACATGACAATTCGCTCACATACAGGGAGATTCAATAAAGGTTCTTATTGTTTAAAATGGTGCTAATTTTGCCCCAACCAATCAGATCTTATTTAACATTTGAAAGCTAACACCTGATTGGTTGTAGAAAAATTAGTACCATTTTTAACTATAAGAACTTTTATTGAATAACCCTTATAGTGTGATGTAATGGAATTGGCTTCCACCAGCTCAGAGTATTCTGATTCCTAAAATGATTCCAACAACCAAAATATATTAGGGGGAATTTACAGGAAGGTGATCAAGAGCTGCAGGGCTCTCTTTAGGGATTTAACCCTCTATTTTGTGGTGGCTGCGTGAGTATCAGAAGAAACACTAGTGCAGCTGCCACAAACCTATTTACCAGAGGATGATAGCTGGTGTTGAATACTTATATATGGGTGGGATTTACCCAGAGCCGTACAGCCTCTGCTAAATCTCTTCTGGGAGAACAGTGTTTAAGCCCAAGCCCATTAACGACGATTTAGCCATTGACTGTTACCATAAAATCAACGTAAGCAATTCTGTTTTTTTTTCTTTTCTGAGTAAATAGAAATTTGAGCTCACTTCTATAAGCTGTGTTTGCACAATAAAAGGGACCACCCCTATCAGCATCCTATAAGACTGGACAGGCTTTTATTTTTGTGGATTACTGGAAGATACTGGCAGTGAGGTGGCCAGGGAGGAGCTGGATGCTTGGTGGATATCCAAAATTAACTTGGCAGTGTGGAGACCTTTGATCTAGTCAGGAAACATGGTATCTTTCCCTGAAATGCAGGTAATTAGCATGCACCCACTTCCTGCTGCACCTATTAGCTTAAAACAAGTGGGACATTGTCACAATTAAGTTCCAAGGAAATGATTCTGACCTGTGTCAATACGAATATACATAGATATGAAGAGAAACAAGACACCTGTGTCTATATGAATATACATAGATATGAAGAGTAACAAGACACCTGTGTCTATATGAATATACATTGATATGAAGAGAAACAAGACACCTGTGTCTATATGAATATCCATAGATATGAAGAGAAACAAGACACCTGTGTCTATATGAATATACATTGATATGAAGAGAAACAAGACACCTGTGTCTATATGAATATACATAGATATGAAGAGAAACAAGACACCTGTGTCTATATGAATATACATTGATATGAAGAGAAACAAGACACCTGTGTCTATATGAATATACATTGATATGAAGAGAAACAAGACTCCTGTGTCAATACGAATGTACATAGATATAAAGAGAAATAAGACACCTGTATCTATACCAATATACATAGATAGGAAGAGAGACTAGACACCTGTGTCAGTATGAATATACATAGATCTGAAGAGAAACAAGTGTGAATATACATAGATATGAAGAGAGACAAGACACCTGTGTCTATACAAATATACATAGATATGAATAGAAACAAAGACACCTGTGTCTATACGAATATACATAGATATGAAGAGAAAAAGACACTTGTGTCAATATAAATATACATAGTTATGAAGAGAAACAAGACACCTGTGTCTATACGAATATACATAGATAAGAAGAGAAAAAGACACTTGTGTCAATATAAATATACATATGCTTTATCTTAAGGATAAAGGACATACCTTTGAAGATTGTAATGTTAACATACTGGTGAAGGAACGTGACTGGTTCAAGAGAGGTGTTAAGGAGGCCATTTATGTGAAAATAAAGAAACCAAGCCTAAATAGAGGTGGGGGGGTTCGACACCAACTGTCTGCCATGTACAATGCTGTTTTAACACCTTACTCTGGGCGTTCCTATAACACCTCTTAGCCACTATCTAATCACACCCTTAACACCTGGCTGTGATATGCTAATTGGGATTTTCCAGGGTACATAATTGCCACAGATTCTTGTACAAGTCATTCTGAATTGAGAAAGCCAGTCGGATGACTAGCGAAACGTCTTCAAGAACTACATTTCAAGTCCAGTTGATCTAATTGAATACAACAGATATAAATATACATAGTTATGAAGAGAAACAAGACACCTGTGTCAACATGCTTTTTGAACGTCTCTACACATTAAAGGGATTATCCAGTGAGGGAATCATTTACATTTCATTGAGCTCATTGACATTTTTAGTTTCCATTTGTATTTGCAAATTGACTCCAGATTTGATTGTGACCAATTTGTACCGTCATCCATCGTGATTTGCTTGTGATGTGTCTGTGAACAATAATTTGCATTTTCGCTTCCATCTGATTTCAGCAACTGGATTACCAATATTGCAGATGTGCTCTCCTTCAGTTAGAGGTCATTTAACCCAGTTTTTCCTGGACTGGGACAACAGAATAACCTGTCAAGACTGAGAATATGATTTAATAATGGAATATTATTAATGCTCTCTTTATAATATTAACTGTACAGTGCTAGTATACAATACAATGTATATAATACAATGCAACTATAAGTAAAAAATGCACTGATATGCACTAAAGACCAAATCCCTAACAATATATGCAAAGTATTTGGCTTTGGTTGCCAAGTTGACTCCAAGTTAGTGGTTCAGCAGCAGATATAAATTAAAACAAAAAAGATAAGATCGGTTATGTAGTAAAAATTTTAAAAAATCAGTTAATAAAATATACTAAAACTTGTATATTAATATTAATATTTTCTGCATTCCCAGGTTTGCTCTTTGTGTTCCTCTTAATCCCCAGGCAGAATAAAATTATTGGTTCACACCTAAAATAACAGTGAATAGCTTGTTTTGTGTTGTGGATATTTAAAGACTAAAAACAGACAGATCAACGCGTTTCGCTAAGAACATAGCTTCCTCAGGATCTCTACATGACTTATGAGGTCCTTCATAATACACAAAAAGATACATGTGAACTCCTGGGAGGTAATGGCATGTTTTCCGGAGAATGAAACATTTATATTGTTGTCTTTATGCATTATTATTTTCCTGGACTAATGTATGTGGTATCAAACCCTGCCAAATCCTATAAAATAAATTGATTATTGGAACACTTTCTAAATATGTCAGCATTTCTGTATGAGAGATTGATTCATTTTAGGAATAAAGGGTTACATACCATTGAACAAATCTATTCTCAGAACACTGTGGTCACACCAATCCAAATGACTTTTCAGGTCATATATTCTGTGTAGAAGGATTATTAAGGTTGACCTTTGCAAACATAAGATCATGGAAAGCCATTGCTATTAAAGCACACCATCCATAACAGGATATATTTTTTGTTTTTCTGTTAGTGGCAGTGAGTGTTTCTATACAGGAATAACAGCGGAGCAGACTGAAATCAATACATGTTAACCCAGATCTAATTTAAATTTGCATCCAGTTTACCAACTATTTTTTCTAGGTGTAGAATCTTGCCCTTTGATAAACACATTACTTTTTATAAGTAGTATTGTGACTAGGACATATTCTATTTTGTATTTTTCATTAAATATTAGAGCCCATAATGTTATTTCTCTTTTTTAATACAGGCTTTTAGGACATGCAGAATTTTCATTGTAGTTTGCCCATACTAGAAATTTCACAATGCTTGAACTTATTTTAGAAATAATATTATTGTTTATAATATATTGTTTAAAATCCCACACCACATCCTCATAATATTTTTTCAGCACTTTTCTTCCTCTCTAAATTCTTTTTTTTATATCCCCTCCATTTTGGTTTTTTTTTGCGAATGTCTCTCTGTCTTTTCTCTGTTTCTCCTACAGTACCTCCTTCCCCTTTGTGATTTAAAATGATTTCCTACTATTTTACATTGAGGTACTGTGCACTTGAACCACATGTGCAAAAGGAATTCCTGGTTTGCAATGATCCACCTTATTCATTCTAAATAGCTTTCTTAAAGGGTCACTATACTCACTGAAACAACTTTACATTATCTGAAACTACAATTTGAGAGAAGTAAAATGGTGGTACTCACATATTTATCTGTGCATGCTTTGTTATTAAATTATTAATGTTTAGTCAGAGCTCCTAATTGCCCCAGGCAGCTAACTATCCTAGTAAGAGGTCATTAATGGGTCACATTATATTAATTACAATTTCTGCTCCTGAAGTGACTGGTCTTTCCCTGTAAATGCTGTGATCTAAATGATGATTTCTCAGGATCTACAACCCAGATTTAAAATCTGAAAAAAGTTTTGAAGCAGTGGGATCTTGCTGTATTTAAAGGAATAATTTTTGAAAATTCGATTTTTTAGAGTATAGATACCCTTTAACTATGAATATGCCACTAGAGTGCACTGTAAGGTCCAATCAAGTCTCTACTAGAGAAGAAAATCTAAAGGACCAATGTCAAAATAACATTTATTCTACTTCAAATTGTTACTGCATTTAAAACATCATTTAAGGGCAAATATGATTGGAAGTTAATTCTATAGGGTTTTTCTTGGCACCCAGACTACAGAGACCACAAGTAGCAGTAGAATAAACCACTAAGTGATAAGCAGTTTGGTTCCCGGTTAAGTAGGGGGATGCAACATTAAACATCCCCTTTCCTCCAGGACGCAAGTCTCTCTATGATACAGAATAGTATTTGTAACCAAGGATGTTTTAGTGTGTATGTTATATAAAATTTACATTTAAATTGCTAATTTGTATATGTATTTTATGATAGATATACATTGTTAGTTTAATATATCAGGTTATGGAGAAAAGAAGGGGAGATTCTCTAGCACTAATGGCTTTAATTATGGCAACAACAATGTTTATGATTTGACACTTGCAAGAAATGCAGTGCAACAGAATAAAGAATCATCTCACTGTTAAAACATATTTAATGTCCCTTTAAATTGTTAAATGATTTGCAGCAAAGTTCAGTGCTTCATTTTTTTTCAAGTGAAAAGAATGTCATTAAAGTGGAAGTTCAGTGCAAATACATTTGCCAATCAGTAGAAATAACTGTTAGGAACATTCCAAGGATGTGGTGCATCCTGGGAAGAAGGACCATTAGAACCTGAAATGTCAGCTCACTAATGTCAACAGCAGGGAACATCAAAGGGTATGAAATGAACTGATTCTTCAAAATGGAAGAGAATATGTAGAATAACTACACAAACTAACAATTTAACAAACATTGATCATTTCCACTGAACTGTCCCTTTAAAAATAGTGTAGCGCAGCTGAAGTCTATGGCATTTTCATGATATATCTTTTCTCCAGACCAAAGTATAACAATTCACACTTCACACACAGATCTGTATTAAATTGAATACATATTGACCAAGGGCTTGCAAAGTCATTATAAGGATTTACACAAATAGAATCAGTTGCTAGGATTCTCTAAGCGACAGTGTGGGACATTACCCAATCAGTTGTTAACTGAATCCTAAAGCAATGTACCAAAAATGTTCCTTTTCTGAGTGCCCTCCTGACTTTATTTAAAGGGCTACACACAATCACTGCACACATTAACATCACTATTTAAAAAAAATAGTAAACTCAAAACATTAACATGAAAAAACATACGTACTAAATGATATTATATTTCTACAGGCATAAACTTAATTGCTTCCCTTTTCTTTGTTATTTGTGCTGCTGTCTGTGCGGTTTACTATTTTGCACAAAACTCATAATATGAAATCATATGACAGTTAAGCAATAATATTAAAAAATATTAGAAAGTAGTGTTGTTCGTAAACAAAAATTACACATTTAATTACATTAGCAAAAAAGTGTCTACACCATGCCAAATGATATAAAAACTAAAACCAGATTTTTTTAAACTGCCTGATAACTTAACATTTCGAATGAAATTAGCAATACAATTTGGGTAGCAGAGTAGTGTAGTGACATCTTGTGGTTCAACAAAAAATATACACCCCTTTTCATGCATCTGTAGTGATGCACACAAACTGTCAAAGTACATCAGATCAAGCCATTACTTATATATGATTTGGGATCATTCTGGAAATGTGCTAACTGCTGCCATTATCTAGTAAAGCATCACAAAGATATTTCTTTTGTTATTGGGCTACACCTGAAAGCATTTGCACCGGGGTGTACCTACCTGGGGAGCAGACCCTGCAGCAGGGCCCCATCGTCTTATTTTTCCTATAACAGATATAGCCTCCTCCTAGAAAACCATTGTTTATGAAGCAGGAATAGGGGCCCCATCATAGTTTTGCTGGGGGTCCTGGTAATTCCTATTTATGCCACTGATTTCCACACCAAACTATATATATATATATATATTGTAAGAAAATAGAAAACAATACATTAGCTGTGTGTGTGTATGATTTTGCATAGACCTGAAAATTAATATTTTTTATATGTGGTTTACTGTTATACATAGGTCCAACTATATATTTATGGTCATTAGCAATACTAGGGCATGTCTACCGCCAGTTTGAAAATCTATACATATTTTCCCCACCTCTCCAAACCCTGAAACCTTTAAGTTCAATTTCTCTGCCACAAGAAAGCCAGCATCTAAGATGCCAGCTTTGTTCTGGATTGCAGTAATTAATCATTGTTGTAACAGTGACTGACCCTGCATTGTGGCATGCCTCCTCTGTCCTATGCGCCTCCTCTATGAAAGCTTCCTGGGCTAACAGAGGAGAACAGGGAAGGAGAATTAAAAGGGAGAAAGTGGGGATGGGAAAGGTAAGCATATGTTTTTAATCTGGGGTGGACAGGTAAGTAACTATTAAAATATTGGGGTTTAGGGGAAATGGGGAAGGTAAGTATAGGTTTTTGGACAGGGGTGGACATACCCTTTAATCTCACCTTACAGGTACAGAAAGTTCCTATTAACTTATCAGATAAGACCTTAAAGGGCATGTCCATCGTCTTTTCCAACTTTTAAAATACTGTAGGGCATGTCCCCCCACCCCCAACTGCTATATTCTTACACAAAAAAATGCTTACCTTCTCTACTTACAGCACCTCATTCCTTCGCTGTTCTGGTCCGGCTCCCCTGTCCGCCGGAACTGCAAGCAGGGGGCTGGACCAGTAGCCACCGCTGTGATTGGCTGAGAGGCATCCAATCACAGCCGCAGCTGCCATCAATGAGAAAGGTGAGGGAACGAGGTGCTGTAATTAGGGAAGGGAAGCGTTTTTGTGTGTAAGAATATAGCGGTTGGGGGTGGGGGGACATGCCCTACAGCATATTAAAAGCATATAATGCTACAGGAGTAGCATCCAGAGAGGGATCGGAAGGGCGGGAGGGGGGGAAAGGACTCCACGGTGCATGTCTTTATCCCTCCCGGAGGCATCACAGAGGCAGAGACCTTTTGGACAGGAAGAAATCTCCTACCCCACACTTTCCTGGACTTTGAAGAGCCACTACAGAAGAACCATAAGGAGCAGGGAAGTAAGGTAAGGATTTTTTTTATTGTACAGTGGGGCCAGTAGTGGGTGAATTTTTAGTTTGGGGGGTGGACATGCCCTTTAAAAACCCCATCTTGAACATGTTTAATTAAATAATTTAAAACATTTTGTAACCTCATTATGTTATCTTTCGGGTTCCCATGGTGCAGTATGGAAACCTGGAAGGTAAAGCTAGGTACAGGGAGGATGTTCGGGACTCTGTGTTTACCTCTAAAGGGAGACTACTGCGGCAGAGGGAAATTTATGGTCCTTCTCAAATGACTGCTCGGCCAACCCGAACGTTCACCACACACAGTGCCGATAAAGCCCCGATACCATCGGATCCAACAGTATCAGGGCTTAATCGCCACTGTGTGTACCTAGCTTAAAATTAGCACAGGAGGTATTACCTTCCCTGGACACATTTTTATTGTGCTAGATTTCATTAATCTAAGGTACAGATTATTTACATCTATGACAGTAGCTATATATTCTAGGGTAAGTTGGGTGTTAAATGCTAAGATGCTATTATTTGATATCTATGATATACTGTACATCTTCACTGCAGCAAAAATCAGGGTTATTCAATAAAAGTTCTTATTGTTTAAAATGGTGCTAATTTTGCCCCAACCAATCAGATGTTAGATTTCAAATGTTAAATAAGATCTGATTGGTTGGGGCAAAATTAGCATTGTTTTAAACAATAAGAACTTTTATTGAATAACCCTGTCTAACTTTTAAGTTAACAGAAATTGTACTTTCTAGATTCCTTTTTTCTGTAATTGAGTAAATTAACATATGATTAGTATATAGAATGTGTCAATAGCACCATACATGCATGATTTTACACTTTCTTCATCTTCACTTTCAGGCTAAAACAGTTTAAGACACTCTTCTAGCAGTAAGCGTTGTTTTGTACACTGCATTAAGTTATATTGATGTAGGATTAGAGTTTACTAAGCTGCATTTCTATTTGCTGTTCTGTAATCTCCAGAGGCCACTCCTTTCTACATTAATTACTACAATGTGGTCATTTTGTCTTGAATATATCTTGGCCCGTAGACTTAAATCATTTTGGTCTGGACACCTCTGGGAACCTTAATGCTTTTTAAATAGATGTGTCTACTTCTCAGTGCTAGTGACCATTTTTTTTCTTTCTGACAGTACTAACTATTCACCAGGACAGTATGCATTATTCTCCCATAGAAACTGTGGTCAAAGGCATGCTTGCTCTTTTTTTTAATAATATGGCAGCATTTTGCTGCCTTGGCCTAGTTATTTTAAATGATCTACTCATCCACATGTCAAACTACATTCATTCAAATCATGCAACAGAAAAACTTGCCTTGAGAAATTAAAAAAGTGGCCATCAAAAATACAGAAATAGGTATATGGCTAGAGAAACATAATATACTATTTGGCAACATTCAAAATGAATTGTCGGAAGCACAGTAATGGGAATATGTCCTAAAGCCTGAATAAAATGAAAAGAAAGTGTGTCTTGGCTTCACACAAGTCTAGGAACAATGAAATATATTTAGTTCTCATGGAGATGTCATGTTCTTTTACCCAGGTCAGAGAAAAATCACTTATTAGTTGTGAGCACTAAAGACAGCTTTCTCTTCAGGGCAACTTCTTTATGCCACCATTGTCCCAAGTCATTTCTTTAGTGATATCTTTTTAATGTAAAATAGGTGCAATCTCGCGTATTGCAAGGAAAATGACACAGTGTTTAAAAGTTCTTGGATGAAAAGTCTTTATGTTAAAAGCTTTGAAGGTCTAAAAAGGCCAAAAAAAAAACACACCGAGGTCCTTACCTAAGCAGCTGCCTTTGAGTGATTCTTTTGCTGTATATTTTTAAATGCTACAAACGGGTAAAACAGTGAAATTATTGGAAAGAGCAATTAAAAGCAAGAAGCGTGGATTACAGTCATTGTACCGTATATCAAGTGGATAATGCACCAAAGAGAAATGACCAAAATACCCCATAACTGGATCTCAAATCAAAATCATTCATAATGCATGATGGGAGGAACACTATTCTTCCAGACAGTACATTACACTGTCTGCTTTAAAAGCTTAAGGTAATCCGTTACAGTTTGAGATATGTGGACAACACACATTTAACAGTGGTAAAAAGGAACAATTACATTTTAAATATGCATTTAAAGAAAAATGGAAATCCGTTTGCATGGCATTATTCAAACCAAGAATCTACGCCATTTCATCCACAAACCCTCATGTTTTGTTCATAAAAATCTACCAGCATTCCATGATGAGAAATGTAATTCACTAGCACCAGGAAAACAACAGCAAACCCAGGATTGCACTTCACAAGCTGCAGTTATCTGGATTCCAATGAGGCCTTGCCCTTCCGAAGGGATTACAATTTAGCATCACTTTCAGACACATTAGTTAATCATACTCAATAGTTATCTTATACAGATTTCTGTTCAACCTCTCTCTCTGACAGCCATCTTACATTGTAAAAGGAATTGTTACTCCTTACCATGCCAGTTATCTAACGATATGCCCATACATGGACTTCCAATTTTCCCTGGTGGAAAAAAGCATTCAGATGTATTCAATAAGAGGTGCAGAAATTTGCCCAAGCTGTTAATTTTCCTCAACCAATCAGATTGGTTACTTTTCAACTGGTCTAAGACAGTTAAAAAACATTTGATACAATCTGATTGGTTACTGCAGATAAAGAATATGGCAACATTGTGCACCTTTTATTGAATAAGTCCCTAATAAAGTCTATATAAAACTTACATATTTTACACTTCAAACATCATGGCATGCCTAATGCACATTTTCACAATTTAAACAAAAGCCCGACCCAAAAGCTGTTTGGGACAGGCACCCTTTTATAATGTGCTGCATAGGCCACTTGATAAACTGAAGGTTTGTACACACGCTCAATTTACGAGCGAGCAACGACCCCCGACGGTCATGCGCTCCGTAAATTGATTGTGTGTACGAACCTTTAGACTGTCCATTTTGCATGTCAAGATTAATGAGGTACGTCTACCATCACTAACCATGGCTTTTAACATGGTTAACAAATATTACATATTACATGGTTACCATGCTATTAACTCTTTTATAACAAGTGAATGTTTGAGATAACAACTGCTGAAGCTGATTCCCAGAGCTTATATAACATTTACAGTACTAACTTAGTTCAATATGTCCCAAGTGTCAGCAAATAAGGGCCATTCTACTCCACTGTTTGTGATGTTGTAGAGAAGTGTGGAAAGTATGGGAGTTACATTTTACATTCTAACTTGATTACTCTTGGTCCCATGTTAGCTCTGTTTCATTGTAACAGTGATTTTAACAAGGCTCAATCTGCTCCCAATTCGGCCTGTTCAATAATGGGCACACATCACACATTGGCAACGGAACACCGTATTATGAGACATTGGCAATAAGCTTAATTACCTACCCATTTTAGGGGAAACTATTGTGAACCATTAAACAAAAATCTAGAAAATCTTTACAGAACTGAATAGAAACATACAAAAGATAGATTTTCAGCCAAAAGACAAAAGTCTAATGATACATTTTCAGCCAATAAAATTTAATTAAAGCCTTACAGGGGAATGCAGTATCACTTCCAGCATTCCTTACCTTACAGTGCTCCTACAATGCAGTAATTAGTGTGAATCACATATTGCATTGAGGGGCCTTAGTAAGGTAATTTGTGCCAGTTTAGCATCACTGGGCCCCCCAGAAAAACTATGATGGCGCCCATATCCGTGCTTCATCCACATCGGTTCTCAGGGAGGAGGCTACATCTGTCATAGGAAAAATGTTAGGCTCCTGGGCCCCCCTACGGTTGCTCCCCTGGTAGTTATGTCCCTGTTTAGTTTGCAAAACATAACTAAACCCTTACTACATCTGATGTCTAGCTTTGTTTAATAAAGGAGCAGACCCCGATAACGAAGTGAAAATCACCTACAATATTACACCGTGTATTGTGGGTTTTGTACCATTACAACCATTACGCCCCCCTATGTTTAAAAACATTAACACAATGATGATACTTTTCCATCTATTTCCCATGGTTCTCTATAAAAGATACCAGATTACAGACATACATATAGTTAATTACCATTCCTGGGATTCTAAAAGTGTAACATTGGAAATATGTGAAATAACTTACAGACAGGCTATTTTTTGCGGTAAGGACCTATTGATGATTAAGGGGTATTCTTTCCTGGAATTAGCTAAATTAAATGAGATGATCTCCAATTTTACATGCTGTAAAAGTATTTCTGCCCATATTTTCATTATTCTTTTTCTGAACTCCACACCTTAAAAATGTGCCTAGGAACCTCTGAGACACATTAAAAGCTTCAGTAATTTTTTTCCTGCAGGTTTAATTAAACTAACCATATATTGTTTTTTCATTTTCACCACCCTTCCAGAGAAAGGTGTAAAGGTATCACATTGAACTTTATGTATTAATTAGTCTTTAAAAAAGAATGGTGCATTTTAAATACCCACAAATTGTGCTAATAAACCCAATATTTCTAATACAGTAATTGATTCACATTTTTTATACTATATCTGTTGCAGTTTATGGTTTAACTGCCCCAACCAATAAAGAAAAAAAAGTAAATTGTATTATTTTAGGATTTCTATAAAGCAAAACTCATGGTGCTTTTATGATAAAACATGTTTGTCCATAGGGTTAAAGGGCATGTCCACCCCCAAAACTAAAATTTAACCCCTTACTGGCCACATCAAGTAGTTTAAAACAATCCTTACCTTACATTCCTGCTCAAAATAGTTCCCCTGCTGTGCCCCTCCAAAGTCCAGGAAACTGCTGTGTAGGAGCAGTGTGTGACTCATGCTGTGCCTGAGACTTCCTCAACCTCATCAAGGTTGAGGCATGCTCAGTGCAGCCCTCCCTGCCTCTCATCCAATCACGGACGCGGCTGCCGGTCCCGCCCCCTGCTTTCAATTCCATGCAAGCAGAGGGCCTGAACACTGCAGCGGAGAAGAGAGGGCAGGTAAGTAAGAATCGGGGGACTTTCTAACAATTATATTAATGCGGTTGGGGCTGGGGGAGCATGTCCTACCACATATCAAAAGTTAAATTTCGGGGTGGACATGCCCTTTAAGAAACATTGCAAAACTAAACAATAAAAATGTTGACGGTGACTCTGAGGACATTCCCAGGGTGAATCAGAAAAGAATGTCTTGCAATGAGAGTTTGACAATGGAATTTCTTGGGTTCAGTGTGTTGATTGGTTGGCAGAAAATAAAAGGGCAGGGCTACAGCTGGCTCACCGGTAGCTTTATTTTGCTCATTTTGACTATCACCAAACAATAACCCCAAAAAGGTGATATATCAAAGAGCTCAAGAAAACCACTGACAGATCACAACTGTCCCCCAGGGATATCCATATACTGTAGCAGACAAGTCAATGATTCCTTACAACAGTCAGTATGATGTGTCAGATTTACATTTTCAAACATGCCTGGTTGATCAAATTAATGATTTAGAGTCTGACACTTTCTCATTTCAGTAGACAAAGCTGGTGTATATATCATTGAAGAAAGGTAAGTTACGCTTGTGAAGGTTCTCACTCATCCAGGTCATGGTATATCTGTTGTATTCAATTAGATCAACTGGACTTGAAGTTTAGTTCTTGAAGACGTTTCACTAGTCATCCAACTGGTTTTCTCAATTCAGAATGACTTGAATGATTTTCCAGGGTACATAATTGCCACAGATTCTTGTACAAGTCATTCTGAATTGAGAAAGCCAGTCGGATGACTAGCGAAACGTCTTCAAGAACTAAACTTCAAGTCCAGTTGATCTAATTGAATACAACAGATATAAAGGTAAGTTACCTTTTCCGAATTTACAGGCTAAAAAATAAAAAAGAAAGGGGAAATTGCATAGATTTCCCCGAAAAACTCTCTACATTATTTTTCAACCTGCAGCTCTAAACAAGTAGTTAACTTGCTAAAGTGTCCTTGCTGTGTGTGTATTCCTTTGCTAAATTCCTTGTAATGTTCTACTACAGTCGTGGTTGGGTGTCCAGAGAATATAGCCTCAGGGAGTGACAAAACTTTTAATGACAACTGTAAAATTGTTGCTCCACCGACTTCAGGCACAGGGCCTAACCAATAGGAAAGCACGCTCTATAAGAAGGGGGGTTTTTTCATTGGATAGATCACAGCTTGGACTATAGTAGTTGTCTTTTGAATTGATTGATCAACGTAAGTGTCAGAATCCCCTTCATCTGTCAAAAGGAGAACTGCATATTCATTATTAAGACTTTAAAAGAACTACTAAGTACAGTATGTGTCACACTGTGACATTTAACATTTGAAAAATAAATAACCCATACTAGAGAATTGGTCATAAATAACCAATGTATTGTTTTTATTGTATCTTTATTAACTAATGGCTTCAAATTACTAATTATTAGTAATATTATTATATAGCATTTTTTTGTATTATTATTTTTTTAAATTTTATTTTTTTAAGTGAAAATAGTATTAAACTTAAAATATTAGTTGGCAAAGAAAAATCATAAAGGGAAAAGCAAAAACATTGCAAAACACCTTCCCAGGTGAAGTCACTTGCTCCAGCCAAGCCGACTGATGTGCTGGGCATTCTCAGTATCCAAGCAAGTTTGTTGTTTCACACATTCCCCTACAATTGCTCACAACCGCTTTTGTTTTAGTTTGTCTGAAGAAGATGTCACACGGACACCGAAACATCATATGTTGCAATAAACACTGTTTTTTCTTAAGACTGGAGTGCGCTATGGACTTGGTTCTAGTTCTCAGCTATCCAGCTATCTCATGTTTCTGTCCACTTCTTAAGGTTATTGTTTGTGCCACATATTTGCAATCATTAACCCACCACACTATATATGTGCTCAGATTTGGTGAGAGAGTCTCCCTTTCCTGTTCAAGCTATCAGAACTTTAGGCGCTGCGGAAATGGAATACCTGTACCTGGGCGCCTGTTTTAAGCCTAGGGGTAGGTAGGTAAATTCAATAAAGCAGTGGAAAGACCCAGCACTTCCTGGATTAATTGCTCACATGTCTTCCAGAATTGGTGAACAGTTAACCTTTCCCACCAGCAGTGGATCTGATATGCCATGGAGCAGCCTCTAAAACATTTCCCTGTGTAGGGCCTGAGTGACATACCAGTCTTATAGAATCTTGTAGGATTTTTCTATTTCTACTAGGTGAAGCATTTAGCTAAGCTCAGGAAGATGGAACTCCATTGACTATCCTCTAGAGGGTGTTGTAGTTGCTTTTTCAATTTTAATACTGGTTTACTTGTTCTTTCAGGTCTATAGTACCATAAGATCCAGTATAATGTTGATATCAATACCAGTTGTCAGATGAACTCTGTTGCCAGTATTTCAAACTCAGTGGGGTGAATTGTTGTGATCCCTCTCTGTTGCCTTATTATACCAAATATATCCAGTTTCGAGTGGCACCCTCATGCCCCCATCCCACCACACACACACACACAATTGTGCAGATGTTTGCACCGCAGGAAGCACCGCAGTAAGAATGCAGTAAGATTAACTAGGAGCCAATATCCTTCTTTCCGGGGTTGTTATTACTACAAAGTAGTTTGACAATTATAAGGGTATTATTTACTGTTGGGACCAATAGGGATTAATGGTAGGGGTGATTTATGTACTCCAAATAATTCCAATAGAGTACACTCAAGCACACCCCTTTGGCACAGCCTTCGATTAATAGGTGCAATCCTCCCAGCCCTCCACCTTAAGGGCCACAGCAATACGGCAATGCAAATAAGTTGGAGGAGCACACTACTTCATTTTCAGTGGTTTATTGAGCAAAAAACATACAACGTAAAAAAAAATATACTGTTTAATCACCTTTTAAACAGCACAATCAAACCAAATATAAACCTTAAATAAACCGTTTTCTGGTAAATCTTAAAAATCTCCTGCATGGCTTAATTTCATATCTTATTAAAATTGCTAAAGAATTTGTCTTTTTTCTGTAACAATTTATGATTGGGAAATGAGTTTGTTGGATCTTTCATTCTGTAGGAGCCGATAAAAGGAAACGCATAACAGTTTATACAACACAGCAACAATACAATGGAAAATCCATTCTCTTTCTCCATATTTCAATTTAAATCTCAGTCGGATTTTATTTAACTTGATCCTTTACCCTCTTATTATGATATTAGAAAAAAAAAACATTTTATAAGGTAATATAGTGTTAGAAATAATTATTGATGCTTTTATTTTTTTCCTGCTTTATTGGCGGACTTTAACGTTTCAGGAAAAATACAGCTAGAAGGAAAAAAAGGAGAATAAGTGAATATGACAGTCCTTAAAGCGAGGGATGAATGACAATTTGATTTTAGCTTTGTTTTTAATCTAATGCCGTTTTCCTATTTAGCATACAGTATACTAAACAATGAATAGGTTCCATACAGAGCCAAGCAACCGCATATCCTCCAATAATTCCTTGTTTGGGTGTAAATAACACTCATTGTGGATAAAGCTCCTCTTTTTCCATTCATTAGTGTCACATATATGAATAGATAAAAACATAGGCCATTTACAGAAGGTTATTTCTCATGCAAAATACCCCGTGGTAACTGTCATTCAGAATGACTTTGTGTACGCCCTCAGTCGTCTATTAGCAGGGCTTCAGGTCATAACCTTTTGTGGCATTTGAAATTCTAAAACCTCTTATTATCTTGTTATTTACATATCTTTTGCTTTCTACAAAAAAATGTTCTTTTATATAAATGCAAGATATGTTGTACATGTGCCTGGCTGTTTGACTGGAAAGCATAATTATAAATTCCTTCCCTGCGCTGAATGAAGAAAGCATTCTAATATACTCTATTTGATTGCAACATTCGTGCCTAACATGATACTACTTAACCCAGTGAAAGTAAAGCTGCCCAACAGAGCAAGCTTAGAATCTGAGATCACAGAAAGGGTAGCAGACAGTTTACCCTATTATTTATAGATGCCAGTTACAAGGTCTACCTTTTAGCACCTTGAACTTTTATGTATTCCCCCCCCTTTATCAGGGGAAAAATTCAAGTCTACACCAGATTTGATTTAATGGTCTCAACAGGGTTCTAAATGGTGGAATTTACTGGAAGTTGTAAGAACATTATTGAATTATTGCATCAGCACATTCTAGGAAAGTATCACCAATCACGCACTTTCTGATCTCCAATAACATGGAAACATCCTTCACCAGGGTTGCAGAATCAATAATATTTTTTTGTCCATATTTGGAAATTAAAGCATTGCACACGCACAGTCTGTATTATATCAGGCATCATAGACTGATCTGTAGATTTATTCTACTGCTTTTTTTCAAGGGTGAGAATATAAATTTGGTAGCTCGGCGGCTTACATGTCAATCGAACAGTCTTTTTGTCCAGATAAACATATGCCTATCTTCAGAGGGAAGAATTATGGGTAAAATCGCTCAATCACCAATAAAATAAAAAAAGTCTTTGTAAATAAATTAATTTCATGTACATTTAGCACTGGTAATACTATAAAGTCATAAGAGGTGTGATCCAAAGCACTTTGGACCTAAAATGCTATATCCCAACAAATGGGGGTACAACAGATATTGAGAAATCTTACTGTACTTGCACTCTACTACAAGCATGTCTTCCTATAGGTGATGTGGGAATGGAGGGGGCAGGACACATGGGCAATTTGTAGGTAACATTTCTCAATATCTTACTGTAGTACCAGGGGTGAAGTATAGCACATAGGCACAAGGTAAACTTGGCAAACTAGGGGAAAGGAGAAAAACTAAGGGGCATATTTATAAATTAACTATACACAAAACAAGATACAAGACAGATCCCAGCGTTATCTATATAATTACATATATGTTATGATGTTTTATGAAACTTTCCCTGACTTTATCTAGTGAAACTCACTTCAATATACAGGAGAGACGGGTGTAACAAACCCTGTGTCTATCACTTAGTGAAAAAAATCATCCGAGTAATATCATCACAGCTGGTCCAGAACTCTTTTACTCACCGTTCCCTCTCAGTGGTTCTGGTACTGCCAGCCCCGAACCCGTCGCTTCAGGTCCAATCAGTAGTCAACAAAAAGTAAAGGGTTATCTTTAGCGCACACCTTTGTTCCAGGACTCTGCACTTCCAGTTAGTTAAAAACAGTAAAACTTTATCTCGGCCACACATACTGTCCACATACATGCCTTACACGTTCCGAACCTAACAAGGCTCTTACTCATAGGCTAGACATATCGCTCCTCTAACTTCGTATCTTATAGGATCCAACTCGAGCAATGAACAATATTAAGATACATTGTACAAAGCTGTGAAACAGTTGCAATTCCAATACTACAGGCTAGTTTAAAAAGGAACTAATCCTCACAGCTTTGTACAATATATCTTAATGTTGCTCGTTAATTTGGGACCAACCCCCTTAATGGGGAGTCGGATCCTATAAGATACGAGGTTAGAGGAACGGAATGTCTAGCCTATGAGTAAGAGCCTTGTTAGGTTCGAAACTCGTAAGGCGTATATGTGGACAGTATGTGTGTCCGAGATGCCAAATAAAGTTTAACTGTTTTTAACTAACTGGAAGTGCAGTGTCCTGGAACAACGGTGTGCACTAAAGATAACCCTTTACAATTTGTTAGCATATTTATAAATTTTAATAACTTTTTTGTGACAATTTATGAAATGTCAATAACCGGTGGCAAAAAGTAATTACCACTGCATATTACCATTTTGCTTATCCCTTCATAACACCTTAAATTGCCCATAACACCATAAAGTATATACTCGAGTATAAGCTGAGGTTTTTAATTTTTAAAATGAGCCTAAAAAACTGACCTCACCTTATACTCGAGTTACAGCAATTTTTTTCAGTCTTGATCTTCAATCAGTTTCATGGGACCGGCAATTCCTATGCAGTCATGGCTTTAGGGGCTGCAATCTCCCGATCCCACCATCAGATTTTCATGAAACCAGTAGGGGATCGAGGGGGCAAGGGGGGAACTTTAATGCTGCCCCCTGATTGCCACTAGTTGCCTTAAAGGGACAGTATGCAGCAAAAGTTCCCAGGCCCAGTGGCCAGCCCCTAAAGCTGTGACCACATAGGAATTGCCAGTCCCTCAAAGCTGATTGAAGATCGCTGGTGACGTCACAGAACTTTCTCCTTCACCGGGGTCTTCTACTATGCTGTAGTGCAGTACAGGCTACAGTAAGTGGATGACAGCTTACTATAATATTTGTGAATGGAGTCTTGCTACTTAGAAAAAATGGGGAAAGAGATCAATATTAAGTGATCATTTCCTATTACCTAATTATTGATAGTGATGTTAGTGATTTTTCCAATCAGATTTTGACTTGGAAAACGTTGTTTATGCCCATATTTTAAGTTTGTTATCATTCCCTAAGATGATCTGATTATTATCTTTGGGAATGATTAAAAAAAAGATAAAGTAAAATGCATATACAAAAAGTGATACAAACTCCTTTTCCCCCCTACAATTTCTACCCTCGGCTTATATTGGAGTCAATCAGTTTAATAGTCTTTTAGGTAATATAAATACCTTGGCTTATACTCGGATCAACTTATACTCAAGTATATACGGTACATTAGTGTGGTAACCAACTGACAGTATTTATGGAAAAGGTGAAAAGTGTTTCATTGTGTTAGGTTAAGCTTTTCAAAATCACCACGTCTGCGGTGGCACAATACAGGCGGCAGTACGTTGTGGTGGGTTTACCAATACAAATAAGGGTCATGGGGGTGGGTGTAATACTATTTTCAAGCATTTAACGTAATATGATAGGCGATTATCGAATTTCAGATATTCTGTCTTTTAGATTTCCGATGTTTGCTTTTCGAATTTCAAATTTGGGGGGGGGGGGGTTGCAAATGTTTTCTATTTCATAATAAGGAGGAATGGGAGTCTTAATCTCACATTTACATTAGTGTTTTATCTGCTAAGGTCCCCCCTTGCAATTTTGACAAATTCTCAGTTACAGCCCTGGATTGGTATTGGTAGACGTTATGGTGCAATTTCTCTATTACCGCTGCACATTGCCTTGGTGAAAATGATCCGGTTATAAAAGCGGTGATAATAACGATATTTGCCATTGCGATGTCCCGTGTTAGTGAAATTTCAAGAATATCTATCCTTTTGTAAATATGCCTCTAGGTTTGTGTCTGTAAAATGGGGGGAATTGCTAGATAAATCTAGTTTGGAATGATCATATAGCATTTTATGTGGACTTCAAGGATCCGCCGGAACTATGGGGATGTCTGAATTTTCGGATTTTTATAAACTGTAAAACTATTTTCAGAAATTTTCAAAATTTCCAGTAATTTCTAAAATTTTCAATTTTGTAAATTCGAAATTTCTAAAAATTTTGAAAATACTATGTGGAATGCCAAAACAGGAAGCGCATGAAGTTTCCATACTAGGTGGTGTTTTAGAAATACTTTGGGCATTGATATGTGTTCCCCAGACAATTTCCCAGGTCCCTGAGCCATTTAGAGTAAGTTACCAGTGCTATTTGCATGTTAATTTTTGGCGGAAATTTTTGGGTTTTTTTTTAACTCCCATTGACTTGGGTCCTCTTGCGAATTTAACTCCCATTGACTTGGGTCCTCTTGTGAATTTTCTTATTTTATCTGAGAATCTGCAAGTGGAACAGATTCTAGTGAGTTTGGCCATCTCTATTTTCCACTAAACTTCTGACTTTATGTGGTGAGGCTGCATTGGTCTCATAAGAAAATTCCTAGTACTTAAGGCCGGCCCAAGAGCTGTTCTGCCTCTTAGTAGGTCTGCCCCATAATGTCTTTAAAAAAATTCCCATAAAAGGAATAAAAACTTACGCATTAAGGTATGTAGAGATTACACTGGTTTTAGTATTATATTGTTTTAGCTAAACAGAGCATCATATAGTTATTCAAAAACAGCAAGTTCATTCCCATTAGATCTAATGATCTGGCAGCTAAAGGTTCGTACACACCTGCGATTGCATGTGCCGTCGGTCAGGGATTTTTGCACGACCAGACAGATTTTCGAATGAGCAGGCGTTTCAGCTAAGAAAGTGCCCATACATGGCACGATTATCAGCCCAAAATGGGCATTCAAACACATCATGCATCGCAGGTCAGCACCAGCGTTCGCACGTGAGTACAAACCTTTAGACACAGTCAGGGAGATTCAATAAAAGTTCTTATTGTTAACAATGGAGTGCTAAATTTACCCCAACCAATCAGATGTTAGCTTTCAAATGTTAAATAATATCTGAGTGGTTGGGGCAAAATTAGCACCATTTTTAATGATAAGAACTTTTATTGAATAACCCTAAGTGTACAAAAGCAAAAAGCAAGCCGCCTTCCGAATCTTGATGGAAAAAGCTTTATCAAACATGTTCATCTTAAAAGCACACACGATACCAGCATCCAACGCGTTTGAATAAACACCCGAAAACGCGTTGGATGCTGGGTATCGTGTGTGCTTTTAAGATGAACATGTTTGAATAAAGCTTTTTCCATCAAGATTTGGAAGTACGGCTTGATTTTTGCTTTTGTGTATCGAGTAGACGGGGTTTGGAGCCGCTGAGTCTGCACCCGGTCCAGGTGGAACCCTTTGTCTCTTCCCTCCCGAACTTCCATGCCAGAGCTGACCCTGGAGCGGCCATTTGTTTGTATGTTAACCCTAAGTGTACTTAAACATCTTGCCAGAGATCAAAAGGTGCTGACCAAGAAACTGCACAGATTAGAGCCAGAGTTTTGTAAATTGGTGCTATCTTTATAAAGTGATACTACAGGGCTGATGCAACAGGGCCACATCTACCATAAAGCAGAGTGAGACACTTTTCTTAGGCGGCACCCCTGCACTGAACAAAAAAGGCGGCAGACAAATATTGACCAAATAGATATTATGTTGTTAAAATCATTTCATATGGTTAGGTTAGCATTAGTTAGTTTGTTAGGCTACGTTAGACTAGTTAGGTTAGTTAGGGCCCTGCTGAAAGAGTCTACCTAGATGTGGTGATGAGGTGGCAGGCTTACAAATCTTTTGGCAAAAATCTATTAGACTACAGAAAGTATAGCATTTCTTGTACCAACATGTACAGCACAGGCAATAAAATAAGTTGATTTGAGCAACAAAAACCTGAAAGGGGCAATATGGTAGTGGCAACACAAGTTGTTGAGAAAGGGATGTAATATCTGTTTCTAGTCATTTACATAATTGCTTATTGACTGTCTAAATACCTATGTGATAGGAAGTTCAACATCGTAAAACTTTAGCCACGTCCATCGACAAAGCCACGGCCACTTTAAGCGAAAGGGCAGCAATAAAAAGTTTGGCTCAGGCAGCAAAAACCCTAGAAGTGCCCCTGGATGCAATAAAAGATGCAAAGATTTGCCAGTGCCAAATATATGCAGCAACTAATCAGATGTTAATTAAATGCAGTAACACAGTTAGAAGATCTGATTAGTCTCTGCAAATTAAGAGCACAGGCATACTTTTGCACCTTACATTGCATCAAAGAAGCAAAATAGGTCATTTATTAAACCATAGCAGATGTATGTTCCTACATAAAATGCAAGAGTTAACATTGAATGCAATCTGCAGTACAAACAATTTCAGTGTGCAGAAACAACACCTTCTAATCATGGAAACTCCCAAACACTGAAGCTTTATGTACAGTCGTTATTTGTGTATTGCCGCAGATGTGATCATTAGTAACTAAAGCCTGTTATTCTTGTAGTTAAACCCAAATGAGAATGAAATGTAATTAGGAATTATATAATTTTTTGGATTATGTACAGTATAGTTAACTTTAAAAATAGAGCCTATTGATTCATATAACCAGTCTGAAGGTCAGTACACTTAATTTTTCTCGAAGAGACTGAAATAACAGGATGTTTCTTTCATAGAATCAATGATTCAGCTGCACAGTTCTGGGTAATTATGGATAATAAGCAGAAAATACAAATTAAGGTTAGTTGTAAAGACACAAAATAAATTAATCACTATGTATAATTACAACACAAGCAAATGAATGATTACATTGGTTTATTTGGCCTATTTTTCAAAAGGGACAGGAGTATAGAAGCCTGCTCCTTCAAATAGCAGGGCTGTGTACATTACTTTAACAGCTAATTATGTATTGAACAACAAAGAAATTCAGCAGTGGGCAGCCAGAGACATAATGCCTCCTTACACTAAGATGGCAAGAAATGTCTGTTTTATGTACAAGTCCTTCCCAGTGCTTAGTTTCTGTTCATTGTATTATTATTACTAACAAACCTATATGGATGGCACCAAATAATGCTGGATCAATATAGCAGTTGTGCATAATATGGGTATATGTGGTAAACACATGTTCTTAAAGTTCTAGTGACCTCCCACCCACCAACCAAACAGGAGACGACTGGATTGCATGACTTTGTGATGCTATCAGGGAGATGTAATAAAGGTTCTTCAGGGTTATTCAATAAAAGTTCTTATCGTTAAAAATAGTGCTAATTTTGTCCCAACCAATCAGATGTTAGCTTTGAAATGTTAAATAACATCTGATTGGTTGGGGCAATGTTAGCACCATTTTTAATGATAAGAACTTTTATTGAATCTCCCTTCTTATTATTAAAAATGGTGCTAATTTTTCTGCAACGAATCAGATGTTAGCTTTCCAGTGGTAAAGGATATCTGATTGGTTGGGGCAAAATTAGCACCATTTTTAACACCCGCACATAAGTATTTAACACCAGCTATCAGCGGCAGCTGAGTGAGTGCCTCTTCCTGTGAAGAAGCGAGACTTAACATTGCACTAACTGATCGTAAATTGGTTAGCGCGCCAGTTAGAACTTAAAGGAGCGATGCATGCCTGCAGCTCTCCACGGTAATTGAGCCTGCTGATCTTTTATTACATCTCCCTGTAAGGATTTTAGGGCACAATGCTATTGACCTTCAGATGGAACATTCTAGCTGCATGTATGTTTTCTTTTGTTGTCTGTTACCATTCAAAACAAAAACATCATTATAAACATTTGTCCATTTGGTTTCAAATTTGCCAGACTAAAAAAAAACAACATTCTCCCTCCAGCAGGAAATCCTATTTCTGTAGTGTGACTAGCAGCCACTGTCCTCCTACCAGAATGTTCTGATGTCTCAGCAACGGTCAGAATTCTGCCTCACTTATTCGGTAAGCAACAAAGGTAATTCAACAGAATTCTGCCTTGGCTTAAAATCCTCTGCTGATTGGAGACCTAATTCATTGTACAATATGATACACTGATTGGATTGTACCTGACAATAAGTCATCATCAATCCAACAGAGATTTGACTCAAAATGAACATCCAGAATATGTCTCTTGTCAAACACGCAGGCACTTTGGGAAGATACAAGAATTTTTTTTGACACATTATATTATTATTGTTGGATTAGCCAGATGATTGTGTGAAATTATGTTTATACCCATACTGACATATTGCTTCTTTATCACGCATAATCCCTGTGGTACCAGCGGCAAATGCATTGGTATTTTACATGACATATATTAGAAATTAACTCAGCAATTGGAACTTATTGTTAACAATCTTTATTTTACAATTGTTGTGATATTTTTTTTATACTTATTGTATTCTTGAATAAAGCTACAAAATAAATGAATGCTTTTCATTTGCATTGCAGGCGAGACAGGCCTGCAGGTATGCTCACTCGACAGTAGTTTCCCCGTTACTATTCCTCCCCTGACATCAGGTTTGTAACCCGCTGCCATTGTATACAACTATGCCAAGCTTTATTGAACTGGATTGTTTAGATAAGGAAAAAACAAAATTATGGGAGTTAGTGATCTTTGCTAAGAAGAGGCAATTCCCTCCTCCTGTTCTGCTGTATTTAATATTTACTAGCTGCTCTCACTCTGCTTGTCTAATTTTAAATAAAAAAATGATTACAGTTCTTACTGCATGTCTGAATAATTGTAGAATGACTTCTTTTTAACACAAGAGACACCATAACCGCTTATACCCTGGGAAACTAAGTATATAAACAAATAATTAGGGTGCTATCAGAAGTTTAGAACAAAGAGGAATGAAAAGACCCTTAAAGGGACACTATACTGAAAAAATGACTGCCCCATCTTAAAGGAACTGTAAACCTAAAAAATAAGTGTTTGCCAATCATTTTTATTATTCACAGGGAGGTGAGAACGCTTTTTCTCACCTCCCTGTGAATAATAGTTTGCCCAGGGGACACATCGGCACTTACCTTACCGGGCGCTCCAGGTTCCGGCAGGATCGGTCTTATGACGCTGGAGTGCTTGGTCGGGTAAGTAATGTCGGATATATGTATGGCCATCTTTAAAGGATAACTATTGTATGTATAAAGTTTTTTTTAAAATACAGTTAAAATGAAAAGTACTTGACACAGGGATAAAGGATTGGTAATTCCTACCTCCCAATATTGTTTCTGGGAGGAGCATCAGCCCAAAGAAAGCAGATTCTGCCAGTCTTCCTCCTGGATTCAGCGCTATCTTTAATACAGGAATAGTCCAGGACTAACCTGGCAAATGAAAACTGAACGTGCTGTAGCTCCTTAACAAAATGACATTGTGAGGTAGGAATAATCAATCCAACCTCCCTGCCCCATGTACTTTTATCTATTATTAGTACGGAAACTTTAAACATAAGCAGATGTTGGTAACTAAAAACAAGGAACGTATTTTATTGGAAGAGCCATCTTACCAGTTCCCTTCATCTCTACAGGTTTTTTCTTTTAGATCATTCACAGCTGTTTTCAACATGGATAGAGAATAGTAAAGAATTTCATTTTAAGATACTATTCAATCAGCTACTAAAAGATTTCACTCTGACCAAAATGCTCAGTATTAGCACATTTGAGGAGCTGACTTGCTAGACCAAAGCAAACGTTGTTAATAATAATCATGCCCAGTGATTTGTTTTATTCAGTGAACTAACTGTATCTGTGAGTGGGGCAGGCATAACACATCTATACAGCTGCTTAGAGACACTGACTTCTGCAGACACTAAGAATTACTTCTGCAAGAGATGCAAATACAGATTCTACTAAATGTATAAATTGGGTTGAAAAGTTTGACATGCTGAATTAGATTACACTATACAATGCATCACTAAGTAATAGATACATACATTATGTGCAACGAGAGATCCAGGTTAACTCAACTGTAACTTTTGTGCATTATTGTCTGGCTTAGCCTTTAGTTCATTGCCAATTCAACCAATATTTGAATGAGCATTCCCAGTTTATTAGCTGAATAAAAGCTCAGCTTGTTACAGCTTGGTGATTTTAGGAAACATGACTTTACGATCCTCTGTAAATCACTTGGAAGAAAATTGTTTTGGGAGTTTTACTTATATTCAGATTTGTTTTATGAGATGCGATTTCTCATGCTTAAATGCATTAAAACCTTTCTAATAAGAGAGACTGGGTTTTAAAGCTGTAATTTAGCGAAGATGTTTGCATCTGAATGTCATTTAAACTGAAATAGTCACCGTTTGTTTGAATGTCAGTCCTGGTGGGAATATGAATTGAGCTTTGGGCTTCCAATGACTTTTTTCATCTTGCAAAAACAAAGTTAAACACTAAACAGAGAGAATGTCCAGGTACGGCCCAACTGTTTGTCTCAGCAATGCTTTCCAATCAGTCGCAATGGGTGCTTGGTCCTAACCAAGTCTGCGTTGTTTTTGATTTGATCGATTGATCTTTTAAAGCAATATTTGCAATTATATTGAAAATGAACATTTATATAAATCTATAAACAATACAAAGTTCAAGTGACTTTGAACATGTAGATGATAGCATTGTCTTGTAAATATTATAAATATTCTGGTTTATAAATGGCTATTCTTTTATTACTAGCATGCTACTATGTTAATATGTTAGTATTTATATCTTGCCCTTGTATGTATATATGTACTAGCAGTTGTACCCAGCGTTGCCCGTGTACACTTGTGGGTATAGTATTTGTTACGTGCAGGTGTGTGTTTGGCTTAGAGGGACGAGACAGGGGAAAGAAGTGCACAGTTGGTAATGTACGTCATGTATTTAATAGTTATGAGTTGAGGAGGTGACATTGCTTGAGGGACGTATAGCAAAACTTTATACACAACGTTATCTGTTTTTTCACTTGGAGCGTAAATATATAAATGTTGTGGTGAACCTTCTATATGGAATTTGCCATGGGGAAAACATGTTGCTTGCAACTGAATACCGCAGTGACTGATGGGTGTCACGTTGTTCTTGTGTCTCTGAAGCAAGTGACGTGTGGGCTCTTTATCGGTGTTGTTAAAGCCCGGCTTCATTCTGTTGCGCTGTCTGAGCGTTGTGTGTTTTTATTAAGTGTGCTCTATTTTTGTGCACATTTGTTAGCAGTATGTCACTTTGTTTGCGCTTTAACACTTTATCCTTGCACAAGGATCACTTTATATTGTCTATTAGATCCCAATCAATAAAGTTACTTTCTGGTCCGAACTAAAAGTGCCATGATGTCTTTGTTCTTTTAATTGTGACTGTCTGTGAAGTGTGTGACATGTGGGCAGTGTGTGCAGTGGCGTAACTACCGCCCCCGCCGCCCCCGTGAGGGGGCCCAGACGTTAGTAGGGCCCGCCACAAGCCCATAATCCAGCCTCTTTATGCAGCCAATCTCACGTAAGAAGAAAACGTATGCGCGATCAGTTGTTTAAAAGACCGGACCCGAACTTCCAGTTCAGTTCATGCACGATCTGTTTAAAGAGGCTGCAAGGCGGGAGTCAGGAGCCCGGCCCCCAAACTTGCGGGGGGGGGGGCCAGGCCCCTACAGGTACACCCCTGAGTGTGTGTCTGGTGCTTAAGTCCAGGTAATGCAGGCAATTCCCATGTAGTCCTTACCCCCTAATCGCATGTCTGCGATGTTGCAGTGGGTGGGGGCATGGCATTCTAGGGTGTGGACGGTCTGGGGGCGTATCTGTGATGTTGTGGTGGGCATGGCCATGACATTTTGATGCGTGCCCATGATGTTTGGTGATGTGGTCATGCCTTTGGGGGCGTGGTCATTATGTCTTGGGTCATTTTCCATTGCTACAGCACATTCCAGGAGGCTCTGCTTTAAATTTCTTAGCATAACAATAACTGCAAATGTGGTTCATATCACCAAAAGTAACATAGTCTTTCCAGGGTTTATATTTGTATATAAATGTGACTCATATTCACCAATAGTAACATAGGTCTTTCCGGGTTTTATTTGTATATAAATGTGGTTATATCACCAATAGTAACATAGTCTTTCCAGGTTTATATTTGTATATAAATGTGATCATATCACCATAGTAACATAGTCTTTCCAGGGTTTATATTTGTATATAATGTGGGTTATATCACCAATAGTAACATAGTCTTTCCAGGGTTTATATTTGTATAAATGTGTTCATATCACCAATAGTAACATAGTCTTTCCAGGGTTTTATATTGTATTAAATGTGATTCATATCACCAATAGTAACCTAGTCTTTCCAGGGTTTATATTTGTATATAAATGTGATTCATATCACATAGTAACATTGTTTCCGGGTTATATTTTGTAATAAATGTGACTCATATCACCAATAGTAACATGTCTTTCCGGGTTTATATTTGTATATAAAATGTGGTTTATACACCAATAGTAAACATAGTCTTTCCAGGGTTTATATTTGTATATAAATGTGACTCATATCACCAATAGTAACATAGTTTTCCGGGTTATATTTGTATATAAATGTGAGGTTTATATCACCAATAGTAACATAGTCTTTCAGGGTTTATATTGTATATAATGTGATTCATATCACCAATAGTAACATAGTCTTTCCAGGGTTTATATTGTATATAAATGTGATTCATAACCAATATAACATAGTCTTTCAGGGTTTATATTTGTATATAAATGTGATTCATGATCACCAATAGTAACATAGTCTTTCCAGGGTTTATATTTGTATATAAATGTGACTCATATCACCAATAGTAACATAGTCTTTCCAGGGTTTATATTTGTATATAAAAGGTGGTTTATATCACCAATAGTAAAATAGTTCCAGGGTTTATTTTTGTATATAATGTGATTCATATCACCAATAGTAACATAGTCTTTCCAGGGTTTAATTTGTATAAATGTTATTCATATCACCAATAGTAACATAGTCTTTCCAGGGTTTATATTTGTATATAAATGTGATTCATATCACCAATAGTAACATAGTCTTTCCAGGGTTTATATTTGTATATAAATGTGATCATACACCAATAGTAACATAGTCTCCAGGGTTTATATTGTATATAAATGTGACTCATATCACCAATAGTAACATAGTCTTTCCGGGTTTATATTGTATATAATGTGATTCATATCACCAATAGTAACATAGTCTTTCCAGGGTTTATATTTGTATATAAATGTGATCATATCACCAATAGTAACATAGTCTTTCCGGGGTTTATATTTGTATATAAATGGGGTTTATATCACCAATAGTAAAATAGTCTTTCCAGGGTTTATATTTGTATATAAATGTGATTCATATCACGATAGTAACATAGTCTTTCCAGGGTTATATTTGTATATAAAGTGGATTCATATCACCATAGTAACCTAGTCTTTCCAGGGTTTGTTATATTTGATAAAATGTGGTTCAAATCACCAATAGTAACATAGTGTTTCAGTGTTTATATTTGTATATAATGTGGTTCATTCACCATAGTAAAATAGGGGATATTTATAAAGGTTCGTTCTAACTTTTCGCGGCCGTTTTCGCGGGCGGTTTCGGCCATTAACGCAATAAATCGTTTACCGCGATTTATAAAGCCCGAAAACGGGCGCGAAAAGTTAACGAAGCGTTAACCTTTCGCGCTGATCCTACCTTACGCCGCTTCTATTAAAGCGGCGGTACTGGTTTCGCTCGGCTAGTATGCGTGTTTTACTTCGCCACCTTGTGAAGGAGGCGAAGTCAGCGATACTAACCTCCCGTGGGGGGGATGGGAGGCAACCCGCGGCGGGTGGTCGCACCGCCGGGAGACAAGACACCGCCCACACCCCGCGCGCGGCAGCGGCGACCACCGCCGCCGCCGCCCACTTCCCAGCAGCCCCTCCCAAACGTTCCCCGTTGCGGGCAATCTCGGAACGGGAGGCTAGGAGGGGCTGCCGGGAAGGGGCCGCAGCAAGGTGGTCGCGACCACGCCGCGACCCCCTCCCCGGCAACCCTCCTCCAGCCCCCCCGGCCGCTCCCGGGGAGGGGACGGAGGGAGCCGCTGGGGGGGGTGGAGGCTCCCTCCAGCGGGGCCCTGAGAAGGGCCTTTTGGGGAGGGGGTCCCGCAGCTCGAAACCGGGACCCCCCTCCCGGCTTTAAAGGGCCCTTGCGGCACTTACAAGTGCCCTTGCGCTCTGACAGAGAGCCTTTGGGGCTTAAGGGGTCCCGCAGCTCGAACCGGGACCCCCCTCCCGGCCCTTTATAGGCCCTTGCCGCTCTTACATGAAGAGCCCTTTGGGGCTTAGGGGTCCCGCAGCTCGAAACAGGACCCCCTCCCCAGCCCTTGTAAGGGCCCTTGCGGCACTAATAAGTGCCTTTGGCGGGGGTCCCGCAGCTCGAACCGGGACCCCCAGTGCGGCTCTTAAAAGAGCCCTTGGGCGACGTCTTCGGGCTGGCGACACCAGCCCCACTCAGGTCGCCGATGCCAGGCAGACTCACTGCGGCCGCCAGTGAGCCCGCTGGCACCGCCGGCCTCAGCGGAGCCGATGTTGCCAGCCGCTTCTTTCTTCTTTCTTCAGCCATCTACTGCGATGGCATCTGAGTTCCGCGGCGGAGGGAAGCTCCTCTTTATATAGGTTGCAGAAATCCATAATCCGTTTCTGATTGGTCAATTTTTTAATACTTGCTTTACATTAACCAATCAGATTTTCTGGAAAGTTCTGAAATCTGATTGGTTAATGTAAAGCAAGTATTAAAAATTGACAATCAGAAACGGATTATGGTTCTGCAAACCTATTATAAGAGGAGCTTTCCGCCGCGGAACTCAGATGCCATCGCAGTAGATGGCTGAAGAAAGAAGCGGCTGGCAACATCGGCTCCGCTGAGGCCGGCGGTGCCAGCGGGCTCACTGGCGGCCGCAGTGAGTTGCTGGCATCGGCGACCTGAGGGGGGTTGGTGTCGCCAGCCGAAGACGTCGCGTCGGATCAAGACGCCGGCAACATCGGCCTTGTTGAGGTCGCCGGCGCCCGCGGGGGTACCCTGGCGGCCGCAGGGGTACTCTCGGGGGTCGGCGGCCTCGGCGGAGCTGGTGTCGCCGGGACTGGAAGAAAGAAGACGTCGCCCAAGGGCTCTTTTAAGAGCCGCACTGGGGGTCCCGGTTTCAGTGCTGCGGACCCCCGCCAAAGGCACTTGTCAGTGCCGCAAGGGCCCTTGTAAGGGCCGGGGAGGGGGGTTCTGGTTCGAGCTGCGGGACCCCCTAAGCCCCCAAAAGGCCCTTCTCAGGGCCCCGCGGAGGGAGCCTCCACCCCCCCCAGCGGCTCCCCCGTCCCCTCCCTGGGAGCGGCCGGGGGCTTGGAGGGGTTGCGGGGAGGGGGTGCGCGGCGGGGTGGTCGCGACCACCTGCTGCGGCCCCTTCCCGGCAGCCCCTCCTAGCCTTCCGTTCGAGATTGCCGCGAACGGGGAACGGGTTGGGAGGGGTGCTGGGAAGCGGCGGCGGCGGCGGTGGTCGCCGCTGCCGCCGCGGGGGGGTGGGGGGGTAGGCAGCGTCGGGAAGGGATTTTGTCCCTTCGCGGCGATACTATACAGTATCGCCGCGAAGGGACTTAAAAATACCGCAGCACATCGCGGCCGCGATAGGTATCGCGGGAATAGCGCTCGCCGTTTAAATACGGCGATAGCGCTATTTTCGCGGCCGCGATGTGCGGCGGTAATTTTTTTGCGCTAACATCGTTCCTTTATAAATAGCCCATAGTCTTTCCAGGGTTTATATTGTATATAAATGTGATCATATCACCAATAGTAACATAGTCTTTCCAGGGTTTATATTTGTATATAAATGTGACTCATATCACCAATAGTAACATAGTCTTTCCAGGGTTTATATTTGTATATAAATGTCATTCATATCACCAATAGTAACATAGTCTTTCCAGGGTTTATATTGTATATAAATGTGGTTCATATCATCAATAGTAACATAGTCTTTCCAGGGTTTATATTTGTATATAAATGTCATTCATATAACAATAGTAACATAGTCTTTCCAGGGTTTATATTGTATTAAATGTGACTCAATCACCAATAGTAACATAGGCTTTCCGGGGTTTATATTTGTATATAAATGTGTCATATCACCAATAGTAACATAGTCTTTCCAGGGTTTATATTTAAAACATTCCAGGAGCAAATTATAAAGTCTTACAGACCTTAAGGGAAATGACTCGTTCCCTGTTGTAAAAGCCAGGTGTGACACTATGCAGCTCTCTGAGTTGCTATAGCCATACATTACTCTGTTGTTGTGTCACTGAAGTGTGTAAAGTGCGGACTCTTTGTCTGTGTTGTAGCTCACAGAGCCTAGGCCCTTCATCTGAGTTACTGAATTGGGGAATCACAATCTGCAAGTGATGTGCAGGCTTTTTATTGGTCAAACTGGACTTCATGGGCATCGTCCCTTTCAGAGGGAGAGCACATACATGCATACATGCATACATACATGCATACATACATGCATACAATACATACATACATACATACAATATTTCTACTTTATATAGTATATGCATTAAAAAAATGGAAATCCGTTTGCATGGCTTATTCAAAAACCCAAATCTACGCCATTGCAAATCCACAACCCTCTGTTTTGTTCATAAAAATCTACAGCATTCCCATGAGTGAGAAATGTAATTCACTAGCACCAGGAAAACAAACAGGAAACCCCAGGATTTGCACTTCACAAGGCTGCAGTTATCTGGATTCATGATGCCGTGCCTTTCCGAAGGGATTACAATTAGCCTCACTTTTCAGGACTACATTAGTTAATCATACTCAAATAGTTCTCTTATACAGATTTCTGTGTCAACCTCTCTCTCCTGACAGCCATCTTACTTTAAAAGGAAATTGTTACTCTTACATGCAGTTATCTAACGATAGCTCATACATGGACTTCCAATTTTCCCTGGTTTAAAAAAGGCATTCAGATGTATTCATAAGACAGGGGAGTTCAGAAATTTCCCAAGCTGTTCCTTTTCCTCACCATCAGAATTGTTACTTTCAACTGGTCCGAGACAGTTAAAAAACATTTGATCCAATCTGATTGGTTTTACTGCAGATAAGAATATGGCAACATTGGGCACCTTTTATTGATAAGTACCCTAATAAGTCTATATAAACTTACATATTTTACACCTTCAAACATCATGGCATTGCCTAATGCACATTTTCACAATTTTAAACAAAAAGCCCGACCCAAAAGCTGTTGGACAGGCACCCTTTTATAATGTGCTGCATAGGCCACTTGATAAACTGAGGTTTTTACACACGCTCATTTACGAAGCGAGCAACGACCCCGACGGTCATGCGCTCCGTAAATTGATTGTGTGGTACGAACCTTTAGACTGTCCATTTTGCAAATGTTCAGATTAATGGAGGTACTGTCTAACCTCACTAACCATGGCTTTTAACATGGTTAACAAATAATTTTTACAATTACATGGTTACCCACGCTATTAACTACTTATAACAAGTGAATTTTTGAGAGAACAACTGCTGAAGCTGATTCCCAGAGCTTCTTAACATTTACAGTACTAACTGTAGGTTCAATATGTCCCAAGTGGTCAGCAAATAAGGGCCATTCTACCCACTGTTTGGGGTTGTAGAGAAGGTTGGAAAAAAAAGTAGGGGAGGTTGACATTTTACCATTCTAACTTGATTACTCTTGGTCCCATGTTAGCTCGGTTTCATTGTACAGTGATTTGTAAACAAGGCTCAACTCTGCTCCCAATCTGCCTGTTTCAATTAATGGGCACACATCACCATTGGCAAACGGAACACCGTATATTTGAAACTGGGCAATAAGCTTAATTACCCTACCCATTTTTAGGGAAAACTATTGTTGACCCATTAAACAAAAATCCTAGAAAATCTTTACAGAATGAATATGAACATACAAAGATACATTTTCAGCCAAAAGACAAAAGTCTAATGATACATTTTCAGCAAACAAACATTTAAAATGGTTATTAAAAAAGGGGGCCTTACAGGGTGAATGCCATATCACTTACCAGCATTCCTTACCTTACAGTGCTCCTACAAGCAGTAATTGTGTGAATCACATATTGCATTGAGGGCTTAGTAAGGGTAATTGTGCAGTTTAGCATCAACTGGGCCCCCAGAAAAACTATGCTAGGCGCCCATATCCGGCTTCATCCACATCGGTTCTCCGGAGGAGGTCCTAACACTCTGTCATAGGAAAATGTTAGGCTCCTGGGCCCCCTACGGTTGCTCCCCTTGGTAGTATGTCCCTGTTATTTGGCAAAACATAACTAAAACCTACTACAATCTGATGTCAGCTTGTTTAATAAAGGAGCAGACCCGATAACGAAGTGCAAATCACCCACAATTTACAACCGTGATATGGGGTTTTGTACCATTACACATTACGCCCCCCTATGTTTTAAAAACATCAAACACAAGATGATACTTTTACATCATTTCCCATGGTTCTCTATAAAAGATACAGATTACAGACATATCATATAGTTAATTACCATTCCTGGATTTCTAAAAGTGTAACATTGGAAATATGTGAATAACTTACAGACAGGCTATTTTGCGGTAAGAAGGACCATTGATGATTAAGGGGTATTCTTTCCTGGAATTAGCTAAATTAAATGAGATGATCTCCATTTTTTACATCTGTAAAGTATTTCTGCCCCATATTTTCATTATTCTTTTTCTAACTCCACACCTTAAAATGTGCCTAGGAACCTCTGAGACACATTAAAGCTTCATAATTTTTTTTCCTGCGGTTTAATTAAACTAACCATATATTGTTTTTTTCATTTTCACACCACCCTCCAGAGAAGGTGTAAGGTATCACATGAACTTATGTATAATTAGTCTTTAAAAAAAGAATGGTGCATTTTCAATACCCACAAATTGTGCTAATAAACCCAATATTTTCTAATACAGTAATTGATTCACATTTTTTATACTATATCTGTTGCAGTTTATGGTTAACTCCCAACCAATAAAGAAAAAAAAGTAAATTGTATTATTTAGGATTTCTATAAAGCAAACTCATGGTGCTTTTATGATAAAACTTGTTTGTCCATAGGGTTAAAGGGCCATGTCCACCCCCAAAACAACTAAAATTTAACCCCTTACTGGCCACATCAAGTAGTTTTAAAAACAATCCTACCTTACATCCTGCTCAAAATAGTTCCCTGCGTGTGCCCCTCCAAAGTCCAGGAAACTGCTGTGTGGAGCAGTGTGTGACTCATGCTGTGGCCTGAGACTTCCTCAACCTCATCAAGGTTGAGGCATGCTCATGCAAGCCCTCCCTGCCTCTCAGCCAATCACGAACGGCGGCTGCCGGTCCCCGCCCCCTGCTTTCAATTCCATGCAAGCAAGAGGCCTGAACACTGCCAAGCGAGAAGAGAGGGCAGGTAAGTAAGAATCGGTGGACTTTCTACAATTATATTAATGCGGTTGGGGCTGGGGAGCATGCCCTACCACATATCAAAAGTTAAATTTCGGGTGTGACAGCCCTTTAAGAAACATTCAAAACTAAACAATAAAAATGTTGACGGTGACTCTGAGGACATTCCCAGGTGAATCAGAAAAGAATGTCTTGCAATGAGAGTTTGACAATGGAATTCTTTGGTTCAGTGTGTTGTATTGGTTGGCAGAAAATAAAAGGGCAGGGCTACAGTGGCTCACCGGTAAAGCTTTATTTTTGCTCATTTTGACTATCACCAAACAATAACCCCAAAAAAGGTGATATATCAAAGAGCTCAAGAAACCACTGACAGATCACAACTGTCCCCCAGGGATATCCATATACTGTAGGTAGACAAGTCAATGATTCCTTACAACAGTCAGTATGATGTGTGTCAGATTACATTTTAACATGCCTGGTTGATCAAATTAATGATTTAGAGTCTGACACTTTCTCATTTCAGTAGACAAAGCTGGTGTATTATCATTGAAGAAAGGTAAGTTACGCTTGTGAAGTGTTCTCACTCATCCAGGTCATGGTATATCGTTTGTATTCATTAGATCAACGTGCTGAAGTTTATTTTCTTGAAGACGTTTCACTAGTCATCCAACTGGTTTTCTCAATTCAGAATGACTTGAATGATTTTCCAGGGTACAATAATGCCACAGATTCTTGTACAAGTCATTCTGAATTGAGAAACCGCAGTCGGATGACTAGCGAAACGTCTTCAAGAACTAAACTTCAAGTCCAGTTGATCTAATTGAATACAACAGATATAAAGGTAAGTTACCTTTCTCCGAATTTACAGGCTAAAAAATAAAAAAGAAGGGGAATATGGCATAGATTTCCCCGAAAAACTCTCACATTATTTTTCAACCTGCAGCTCTAAACAAGTAGTTAACTTGCTAAAGTGTCCTTGCTGGTGTGTATTCCTTTGCTAAATTCCTTGTAATGTTTCTACTACAGTCGTGGTTGGGTGTCCAGAGAAATAGCCTCAGGGAGTGACAAAACTTTTAATGACAACTGTAAAATTGTTGCTCCACCGACTTCAGCACAGGGCCTAACCAATAGGAAAGCACACTCTAAGAATGGGGGTTTTTCATTGGATAGATCACAGCTTGGACTATAGTAGTTGTCTTTTGAATTGATTGATCAACGTAAGTGTCAGAATCCCCTTCATCTGTCAAAAGAGAACTGCATATTCATTATTAAGACTTTAAAGAACTACTAGTACAGTATGTGTCACACTGTGACATTTAACATTTGAAAAATAAATAACCCATACTAGAGAATTGGTCATAAATAACCAATGTATTGTTTTTATTGTATCTTTATTAACTAATGGCTTCAAATTACTAATTATTATAATATTATTATATAGCATTTTTTTGTATTATTATTTTTTTAAATTTTATTTTTTTAAGTGAAAATAGTATTAAACTTAAAATATTAGTTGGCAAAGAAAAATCATAAAGGAAAAGCACAAACATTGCAAAACACCTTCCCAGTGTAGCCACTTGCTCCAGCCAAGCCGACTGATGTGCTGGGCATTCTCAGATCCAAGCAAGTTTGTGTGTTCACACATTCCCCTACAATTGCTCACACACCGCTTTTGTTTTAGTTTTGTCTGAGAAGATGTCACACACGGACACCGAAACATCATATGTTGCAATAAACACTGACTGTTTTTTCTTAAGACGGATGCGCTATGGACTTGGTCTAGTTCTCAGCTATCCAGCTATCTCATGTTTCTGTCCCTTCTTAAGGTTATTGTTTGTGCCACATATTTGCATCATTAACCCACCACACTATATAGTGCCAGATTTGGTGAGAGAGTCTCCCTTTCCTGTTCAAGCTATCAGAACTTTAGGCGCTGCGGAAATGGAATACCTGTACCTGGGCCCTTTTTAGCCTAGGGGTAGGTAGGTAAATTCAATAAAGCAGTGGAAACCCCGCAATTCCTGGATTAATTGCTCACATGTCTTCCAGAATTGTGAACGTTAACCTTTCCCACCAGCATGTGGATTGATATGCCATGGAGCAGCCTCTAAAACATTTCCCTGTGTAGGGCCTGAGTGACCATACCAGTCTTATAGAATCTTGTAGGATTTTTCTATTTCTACTAGGTGAAGCATTTAGCTAAGCTCAGGAAGATGGAACTCCATTGACTATCCTCTAGAGGGTTTGTAGTTGTCTTTTTTCAATTTTAATACTGGTTTTACTTGTTATTTCAGGTCTATAGTACCATAAGATCCATTATATTGTTGATATCAATACCATTTGTCAGATGAACTCTTGTTGCCAGTATTTCAAACTCAGTGGGGTGGAATTGTTGTGATCCTTCTCTGTTGCCTTATTATACCAAATATCCAGTTTCGAGTGGCACCCTCATGCCCCATCCCACCACCACACACACACAATTGTGCATGTTTGCACCGCAGGAAGCACCGCAGTAAGATGCAGTAGATTAACTAGAGAATAGCACACATCCTTCTTTCCGGGGTTGTTATTACTACAAATAGTTTGACAATTATAAGGGTATTATTTACTGTGGGGACCAATAGGGATTAATGGTAGGGTGATTTATGTACTCCAAATAATTCCAATAGAGTACACTCAAGCACACCCCCTTTGGCACGCCTTCGATTATAGTTGCAATCCTCCCAGCCCTCCACCTTAAGGGCCCACAGCAATACGCAATGCAAAAGTTGGAGGAGCACACCTACTTCATTTTCAGTGGTTTATTGACCAAAAACATACAACGTAAAAAAATATACTGTTTAATCACCTTTTAAACAGCACAATCAAACCAAATATACCTTAAATAAACCGTTTTCTGGTAAATCTTAAAATCTCCTGCATGGCTTAATTTCATATCTTATTAAAATTGCTAAAGAATTTGTCTTTTTCTGTAACATTTATGATTGGGAATGAGTTTGTTGGATCTTTCATTCTGTAGGACCGATAAAAGGAAACGCATAACAGTTTATACAACACAGCAACAATACAATGGAAAATCCATTCTCTTTCTCCATATTTCAATTAATCTCAGTCGATTTTATTTAACTTGATCCTTACCCTCTTATTATGATATTAGAAAAAAAAAACTTTTATAAGGTAATATAGTGTTAGAAATAATTATTGATGCTTTATTTTTTTCCTGCTTTATTGGCGGACTTAAACGTTTCAGGAAAAATACAGCTAGAAGGAAAAAAAGATAATAGTGAATATGAACGTCCTTAAAGCGAGGGATGAATGACAATTTGATTTAGCTTTGTTTTTAATCTAATGCCGTTTTCCTATTTAGCATACAGTATACTAAACAATGATGGTTCCATACAGAGCAAGCAACCGCATATCCTCCAATAATTCCTTTTTGGGTGTAAATAACACTCATTGTGGTAAAGCTCCTCTTTTTCATTCATAGTGGTCACATATATGAATAGATAAAAACATAGGCATTTACAGAAGGTTTTTTCTCATGCAAAATACCCGTGGTAACTGTCATCAGAATGACTTTGTGTACGCCCTCAGTCGTCTATTAAGGGCTTCAGTTCAAACCTTTTGTGGCATTTGAAATCCTAAAACCTCTTATTACTTGTTATTTTACATATCTTTTGCTTTCTACAAAAATGTTCTTTATTAAATGCAAGATTGTTGTACATGTGCCTGGCTGTTTGACTGGAAAGCATAATTATATTCCTTCCTGCGCTGAATGAAGAAAGCATTATAATATACTCTATTTTGATTGCAACTGTCGTCCTAACATGATACTACTCAACCCAGTGAAAGTAAAGCTGCCCAACAGAGCAAGCTTAGAATCTAGATCACAGAAGGGTCAGACAGTTTACCCTAATTTTATAATGCCAGTTACAAGGTCTACCTTTTAGCACCTTGAACTTTTATGTATTCCCCCCCCTTTATCAGGGGAAAAATTCAAGTCTACACCAGATTTGATTTAATGGTCTCAACAGGGTTCTAAATGGTGGAATTTACTGGAAGTTGTAAGAACTTATTGAATTATTGCATCAGCACATTCTAGGAAAGTATCACCAATCACGCACTTTCTGATCTCCAATAACATGGGAAACATCCTTCACCAGGGTTGCAGAATCAATAATATTTTTTTGTCCATATTTGGAAATTAAAGCATTGCACACGCACAGTCTGTATTATCAGGCATCATAGACTGATCTGTAGATTTATTCTACTGCTTTTTTCAAGGGTGAGAATATAAATTGGTAGCTCGGCGGCTTACATGTCAATCGAACAGTCTTTTTGTCCAGATAACATATGCCTATCTTCAGAGGGAAGAATTATGGGTAAAATCGCTCAATCACCATAAAAATAAAAAAAGTCTTTGTAATAAATTAATTTCATGTACATTTAGCACTGGTAATACTATAAGTCATAAGAGGTGTGATCCAAAGCACTTTGGACCTAAAATGCTATATCCAACAAATGGGGGTACAACAGATATTGAGAAATCTTACTGTACTGCACTCTACTACAAGCATGTCTTCCTATAGGTGATGTGGGAATGGAGGGGGCAGGACACAGGGCAATTTGTAGGTAACATTTCTCAATATCTTACTGTAGTACCAGGGGTGAAGTATATAGCACATAGGCACAAGGTAACTTGGCAAACTAGGGGAAAGGAGAAAAACTAAGGGGCATATTTATAAATTAACTATACACAAACAAGATACAAGACAGATCCCAGCGTTATCTATATAATTACATATATGTTATGATGTTTTATGAAACTTTCCCTGACTTTATCTAGTGAAACTCACTTCATATACAGGAGAGACGGGTGTAACAAACCCTGTGTCTATCACTTAGTGAAAAAAATCATCAGAGTATATCATCACAGCTGGTCCAGAAACTCTTTACTCACCGTTCCCTCTCAGTGGTTCTGGTACTGCCAGCCCCGAACCCGTCGCTTCAGGTCCAATCAGTAGTCACAAAAAAGTAAAGGGTCTTTAGCGCACACCTTGTTCCAGGACTCTGCACTTCCAGTTAGTTAAAAACAGTAAAACTTTATCTCGGCCACACATACTGTCCACATACATGCCTTACGCATTCCGAACCTAACAGGCTCTTACTCATAGGCTAGACATATCGCTCCTCTAACTTCGTATCTTATAGGATCCAACTCGAGCAATGAACAATATTAGATACATTGTACAAAGCTGAAACAGTTGCAATTCCAATACTACAGGCTAGTTTAAAAAGGAACTAATCCTCACAGCTTTGTACAATATATCTTAATGTTGCTCGTTAATTTGGGACCAACCCCCTTAATGGGGAGTCGGATCCTATAAGATACGAGGTTAGAGGAACGGAATGTCTAGCTATGAGTAAGGCCTTGTTAGGTTCGAAAACTCGTAAGGCGTATATGTGGACAGTATGGTGTCCGAGATGCCAATAAAGTTTAACTGTTTTTAACTAACTGGAAGTGCAGTGTCCTGGAACAACGGTGTGCACTAAAGATAACCCTATACAATTTGTAGCATATTTATAAATTTTAATAACTTTTTTGTGACAATTTATGAAATGTCAATAACCGGTGGCAAAAGTAATTACCACTGCATATTACCATTTTGCTTATCCCTTCATAACACCTTAAATTGCCCATAAAACACCATAAAGTATATACTCGAGTATAAGCTGAGGTTTTAATTTTTAAAATGAGCCTAAAAACTGACCTCACCTTATACTCGAGTTACAGCAATTTTTTCAGTCTGATCTCAATCAGTTTCATGGGACCGGCAATTCCTATGCAGTCACGGCTTTAGGGGCTGCATCTCCCGATCCCACCATCAGATTTCATGAAAACCAGTAGGGGATCGAGGGGGCAAGGGGGGAACTTTAATGCTGCCCCCTGATTGCCACTAGTTGCCTTAAAGGGACAGTATGGCACAAAGTTCCCAGGCCCAGTGGCCAGCCCCTAAAGCTGTGACCACATAGGAATTGCCAGTCCCTCAAAGCTGATTGAAGATCGCGGGTGATGTCACAGAACTTTCTCCTTCACCGGGGTCTTCTACTATGCTGTATGCAGTACAGCTCACAGTAAGTGAATGACAGCTTACTATAATATTTGTGAATGGAGTCTTGCTACTTAGAAAAATGGGGAAAGAGATCAATATTAAGTGATCATTTCCTATTACCTAATTATGATAGTGATGTTAGTGATTTTTCCAATCAGATTTTGACTTGGAAAACGTTGTTTATGCCCATATTTTAAGTTTGTTATCATTCCCTAAGATGATCTGATTTTATCTTTGGGATGATTAAAAAAAAGATAAAGTAAAATGCATATCAAAAAGTGATACAAACTCCTTTTCCCCCCTACAATTTCTACCCTCGGCTTATATTGGAGTCAATCAGTTTAATAGTCTTTTAGGTAATATAAATACTTGGCTTTATACTCAGATCAACTTATACTCAAGTATATACGTACATTAGTGTGGTAACCAACTGACAGTATTTATGGAAAAGGTGAAAAGTGTTTCATTGTGTTAGGTTAGTAACTTTCAAATCACCACGTCTGCGGTTGGCACAATACAGGCGGCAGTACGTTTTGGTGGGTTTACCAATACAAATAGTCATGGGGGTGGGTGTAATACTATTTTCAAGCATTTACGTAATATGATAGGCGATTATCGAATTTCGATATTCTGTCTTTTAGATTTCCGATGTTTGCTTTTCGAATTTCAAATTTGGGGGGGGGGGTTGCAAATGTTTTCTATTTCATAATAAGGAGAATGGAGTCTTAATCTCACATTTACATTAGTGTTTTATCTGCTAAGGTCCCCCTTGCAATTTTGACAAATTCTCAGTTACAGCCCGGATTGTATTGTAGACGTTATGGTGCAATTTCTCTATTACCGCTGCACATTGCCTTGGTGAAAATGATCCGGTTATAAAAGCGGTGATAATAACGATATTTGCCATTGCGATGTCCCGTGTTAGTGAAATTTCAAGAATATCTATCCTTTTGTAAATATGCCTCTAGGTTTGTGTCTGTAAATGGGGGGAATGTTAGATAAACTATTGTGGAATGATCATAGCATTTATGTGGACTTCAAGGATCCGCCGGAACTATGGGGATGTCTGAATTTTCGGATTTTTATAAACTGTAAAACTATTTCAGAAATTTTCAATTTCCAGTAATTTCTAAAATTTTCAATTTTGTAAATTCGAAATTTCTAAAAATTTTGAAAATACTATGTGGAATGCCAAAACAGGAAGCGCATGAAGTTTCCATACTAGTGGTGTTTTAGAAATACTTTGGGCATTGATATGTGTTCCCCAGACAATTTCCCAGTCCCTGAGCCATTTAGAGTAAGTTAGTTACCAGTGCTATTTGCATGTTAATTTTTGGCGGAAATTTTTGGGGGTTTTTTTTTAACTCCCATAGACTTGGGTCCTCTTGCAAATTTAACTCCCATTGACTTGGGTCCTCTTGTGAATTTCTTATTTTATCTGAGAATCTGCAAGTGGAACAGATTCTAGTGAGTTTGGCCATCTCTATTTTCCACTAAACTTCTGACTTTATGTGGTAAGGCTGCATTGGTCTCATAAGAAATTCCTAGTACTTAAGGCCGGCCCAAGAGCTGTTCTGCCTCTTAGTAGGTCTGCCCATATGTCTTTAAAACAAATTCCCATAAAAGGATAAAAACTTACGCATTAAGGTATGTAGAATTACACTGGTTTTAGTGTATTATATTGTTTTAGCTAAACAGAGCATCATATAGTTTTTCAAAAACAGCAAGTTCATTCCCTTAGATCTAATGATCTGGCAGCTAAAGGTTCGTACACACCTGCGATTGCATGTGCCGTCGGTCAGGGATTTTTGCACGACCAGACAGATTTTCGAATGAGCAGCGTTTCAGCTAAGAAAGTGCCCATACATGGCACGATTATCAGCCCAAAATGGGCATTCAAACACATCATGCATCGCAGGTCAGACACAGCGTTCGCACGTGAGTACAAACCTTTAGACACAGTCAGGGAGATTCAATAAGTTCTTATTGTTAACAATGGAGTGCTAAATTTACCCCAACCATCAGATGTTAGCTTTCAAATGTTAAATAATATCTGATGTGTTGGGGCAAAATTAGCACATTTTATGATAAGAACTTTTATTGAATAACCCTAAGTGTACAAAAGCAAAAAGCAAGCCGCACTTCCGAATCTTGATGGAAAAGCTTATTCAACATGTTCATCTTAAAGCACACACGATACCGCATCCAACGCGTTTCGAATAAACACCCGAAAACGCGTTGGATGCTGTTATCGTGTGTGCTTTAAGATGAACATGTTTGATAAAGCTTTTTCCATCAAAATTTGGAAGTACGGCTTGATTTTTGCTTTTGTGTATCGAGTAGACGGGTTTGGAGCGCTGAGTCTGCACCGCGTCCAGGTGGAACCCTTTGTCTCTTCCCTCCCAACTTCCATGCCGGAGCTGACCCTGGAGCGGCCATTTGTTTGATGTTAACCCTAAGTGTACTTAAACATCTTGCCAGAGATCAAAAGGTGGTGACCAAGAAACTGCACAGATTAGAGCCAGAGTTTTGTAAATTGGTGCTATCTTTATAAAGTGATACTACAGGGCTGAAGCAACAGGGCCACATCTACCATAAAGCAGAGTGAGACACTTTTTAGGCGGCACCCCTGCACTGAACAAAAAAGGCGGCAGACAAATATTGACCAATAGATATTATGTTGTTAAAATCATTTCATATGGTTAGTTAGCATTAGTTAGTTTGTTAGGCTACGTTAGACTAGTTAGGTTAGTTAGGGCCCTGCTGAAAGGTCTACCTAGATGTGGTGATGAGGTGGCAGGCTTACAAATCTTTTGGCAAAAATCTATTAGACTACAGAAAGTATAGCATTTTCTGTACCAACATTTACAGCACAGGCAATAATAAGTATTTGAGCAACAAAAACCTGAAAGGGGCAATATGGTAGTGGCAACACAAGTTGTTGAGAAAGGGATGTAATCTGTTTCTAGTCATTTACATAATTGCTTATTGACTGTCTAAATACCTATGTGATAGGAAGTTCAACATTGTAAAACTTTAGCCACGTTCCATCGACAAAGCCACGGCCACTTTAAGCGAAAGGGCAGCAATAAAAAGTTTGGCTCAGGCAGCAAAAACCCTAGAAGTGCCCCTGGATGCAATAAAAGATGCAAAGATTTGCCAGTGCCAAATATATGCAGCAACTAATCAGATGTTATTAAATGCAGTAACACAGTTAGAAGATCTGATTGGTCCTGCAAATTAAGCACAGCATACTTTGCACCTTACATTGCATCAAAGAAGCAAAATAGGTCATTTATTAAACCATAGCAGATGTATGTTCTACATAAAATGCAAGAGTTAACATTGAATGCAATCTGCAGTACAAACAATTTCATGTGCAGAACAACACCTCTAATCATGGAAACTCCCAAACACTGAAGCTTTATGTACAGTCGTTATTTGTGTATTGCCGCAGATGTGATCATTAGTACTAAGCCTAAAGCCTGTTATTCTTGTAGTTAAACCCAAATGAGAATGAAATGTAATTAGGAATTATATAATTTTTTGGATTATGTACAGTAAGTTAACTTTAAAAATAGAGCCTATTGATTCATATAACCAGTCTGAAGGTCAGAACACTTAATTTTTCTCGAAAGACTGAATAACAGGATGTTTCTTTCATAGAATCAATGATTCAGCTGCACAGTTCTGGGTATTATGGATATAAGCAGAAAATACAAATTAAGGTTAGTTGTAAAGACACAAATAAATTAATCACTATGTATAATTACAACACAAGCAAATGAATGATTACATTGGTTTATTTGGCCTATTTTTCAAAAGGGACAGGAGTATAGAAGCCTGCTCCTTCAAATAGCAGGGCTGTGTACATTACTTTACAGCTAATTATGTATTGAACAACAAAGAATTCAGCAGTGGCAGCCAGAACATATGCCTCCTTACACTAAGATGCAAGAAATGTCTGTTTTGTTACAAGTCCTTCCCAGTGTCTTAGTTTCTGTTCATTGTATATTATTACTAACAAACCTATATGGATGGCACCAAATATGCTGGATCAATATAGCAGTTGTCATAATATGGGTATGTGGTAAACACATGTTCTTAAAGTTCTAGTGACCTCCCACCCACCAACCAAACAGGGACGACTGGATTGCATGACTTTGTGATGCTATCAGGGAGATGTAATAAAGGTTCTCAGGTTATTCAATAAAAGTTCTTATCTTAAAAATAGTTCTAATTTTGTCCCAACCAATCAGATGTTAGCTTTGAAATGTTAAATAACATCTGATTGGTTGGGCAATGTTAGCACCATTTTTAATGATAAGAACTTTTATTGAATCTCCCTTCTTATTATTAAAATGGTGCTAATTTTCTGCAACGAATCAGATGTTAGCTTTCCAGTGGTAAAGGATATCTGATTGGTTGGGGCAAAATTAGCACCATTTTTAACACCCGGACATAAGTATTTAACACCAGCTATCAGCGGCAGCTGTGGGTGCATCTTTCCTGTGAAGAAGCGAGACTTAACATTGCACTAACTGATCGTAAATTGGTTAGCGCGCCAGTTAGAACTTAAGGAGCGATGCATGCCTGCAGCTCTCCACGGTAATTGAGCCTCTGATCTTTTATTACATCTCCCTGTAGGATTTTGGCACAATGCTATTGACCTTCAGATGGAACATTCAGCTGCATGTATGTTTCTTTTGTTTGTCTGTTACCATTCAAAACAAAAACATAATTATAAACTTTGTCCATTTGGTTTCAAATTTGCCAGACTAAAAAAAAACACATTCTCCCTCCAGCAGGAAATCCTATTTCTGTAGTGTGACTAGCAGCCACTGTCCTCCTACCAGAATGTTCTGATGTCTCAGCAACGGTCAGAATTCTGCCTCACTTATTCGGTAAGCAACAAAGGTAATTCAACAGAATTCTGCCTTGGCTTAAAATCCTCTGCTGATTGGAGACCTAATTCATTGTACAATATGATACACTGATTGGATTGTACCTGACAATAAGTCATCATCAATCCAACAGAGATTTGACTCAAATGAACATCCAGAATATGTCTCCTGTCAAACACGCAGGCACTTTGGGAAGATACAAGAATTTTTTTGACACATTATATTATTATTTTTGGATTAGCCAGATGATTGTGTGAAATTATGTTTATACCCTACTGACATACGCTTCTTTATCACGCATAATCCCTGTGGTACCAGCGGCAAATGCATTGGTATTTTACATGACATATATTAGAAATTAACTCAGCAATTGGAACTTATTGTTAACAATCTTTATTTTACAATTGTTTGTGATTTTTTTTTTATACTTTTTGTATTCTTGAATAAGCTACAAAATAAATGATGCTTTCATTTGCATTGCAGGCGAGAACGCCTGCAGGTATGCTCACTCGACAGTAGTTTCCCCGTTACTATTCCTCCCCTGACATCAGGTTTGTAACCCGCTCCATTGTATACAACTATGCCAAGCTTTATTGAACTGGATTGTTTAGATAAGGAAAAAACAAAATTATGGGAGTTAGTGATCTTTGCTAAGAAGAGGCAATTCCCTCCTCCTGTTCTGCTGTATTTAATATTTACTAGCTGCTCTCACTCTGCTTGTCTAATTTTAAATAAAAAAATGATTACAGTTCTTACTGCATGTCTGAATAATTGTAGAAGACTTCTTTTTAACACAAGGACACCATAACCGCTTATACCCTGGGAACTAAGTATATAAACAAATAATTAGGGTGCTATCAGAAGTTTAGAACAAAGAGGAATGAAAAGACCCTTAAAGGGACACTATACTGAAAAAATGACTGCCCCATCTTAAAGGAACTGTAAACCTAAAAAATAAGTGTTTGCCAATCATTTTTATTATCACAGGGAGGTGAAACCTTTTTCTCACCTCCCTTTGAATAATAGTTTGCCCAGGGGACACATCGGCACTTACCTTACCGGGCGCTCCAGGTTCCGGCAGGATCGGTCTTATGTCGCTGGAGTGCTTGGTCGGTATAATTCGGATATATGTATGGCCATCTTTAAAGGATAACTATTGTATGTATAAAGTTTTTTTTAAATACAGTTAAAATGAAAAGTACTTGACACAGGGATAAAGGATGGTAATTCCTACCTCCCAATATTGTTTCGAGGAGCATCAGCCCAAGAAAGCAGATTCTGCCAGTCTTCCTCCTGGATTCAGCGCTATCTTTATACAGGAATAGTCCAGGACTAACCTGGCAAATGAAAAGTGAACGTGCTGTAGCTCCTTAACAAATGACATTGTGGGTAGGAATACAATCCAACCTCCCTGCCCCATGTACTTTTATCTATTATTAGTACGGAAACTTTAAACATAACAGATGTTGGTAACTAAAAACAAGGAACGTATTTTATTGGAAGAGCCATCTTACCAGTTCCCTTCATCTCTACAGGTTTTTTCTTTTAGATCATCACAGCTTTTTTCAACATGGATAGAGAATAGTAAGAATTTCATTTTAAGATACTATTCAATCAGCTACTAAAAGATTTCACTCTGACCAAAATGCTCAGTATTAGCAACTTGAGGAGCTGACTTGCTAGACAAAGCAAACGTTGTTAATAATAATCATGCCCATGATTTGTTTTATTCAGTGAACTAACTGTATCTGTGAGTGGGGCAGGCATAACACATCTATACAGCTGCTTAGAGACACTGACTTCTGCAGACACTAAGAATTACTTCTGCAAGAGATGCAAATACAGATTCTACTAAATGTATAAATTGGGTTGAAAAGTTTGACATGCTGAATTAGATTACACTATACAACATGCATCACTAAGTAATAGATACATACATTATGTGCAACGAGAGATCCAGGTTAACTCAACTGTAACTTTTGTGCATTATTGTCTGGCTTAGCCTTTAGTTCATTGCCAATTCAACCAATATTGAATGAGCATTCCCAGTTTTTAGCTGAATAAAAGCTCAGCTTGTTACAGCTTGGTGATTTTAGGAAACATGACTTTACGATCCTCTGTAAATCACTTGGAAGAAAATATTTTTGGAAGTTTTACTTATTCAGATTTGTTTTATGAGATGCGATTTCTCATGCTTAATGCATTAAAACCTTTCTATAAGAGAGACTGGGTTTTAAAGCTGTAATTTAGCGAAGATGTTGCATCTGAATGTCATTTAAACTGAAATAGTCCCGTTTGTTGAATGTCAGTCCGGGTGGGAATATGAATTGACTTTGGGCTTCCAATGACTTTTTTCATCTTGCAAAAACAAAGTTAAACACTAAACAGAGAGAATGTCCAGGTACGGCCCAACTGTTTGTCTCAGCAATGCTTTCCATCATTCGCAATGGGTGCTTGGTCCTAACCAAGTGCGTTGTTTTTGATTTGATCGATTGATCTTTAAAGCAATATTTGCAATTATATTGAAAATGAACATTTATATAAATCATAAACAATACAAAGTTCAAGTGACTTTGAACAGGTAGAGATAGCATTGTCTTGTAATATATAAATATCTGGTTTATAATGGCTATTTCTTATTACATAGCATGCTACTATGTTAATATGTTAGTATTTATATCTTGCCCTTGTATGTATATATGTACTAGCAGTTGTACCCAGCGTCCCGTGACACTTGTGGGTATAGTAATTTGTTACGTGCAGGTGTGTGTTTGGCTTAGAGGGACGAGACGGGGAAAGAAGTGCACAGTTGGTAATGTACGTCATGTATTTAATAGTTATGAGTTGAGGTGGTGACATTGCTTGAGGACGTATAGCAAAACTTTATACACAACGTTATCTGTTTTTTCACTTGGAGCGTAATATATAAATGTTGTGGTGAACCTTCTATATGGAATTTGCCATGGGGAAAACATGTTGTTGCAACTGAATACCGCAGTGACTGATGGGTGTCACGTTGTTCTTGTGTCTCTGAAGCAAGTGACGTGTGGGCTCTTTATCGGTGTTGTTAAAGCGGGCTTCATTCTGTTGCGCTGTCTGAGCATTGTGTGTTTTTATTAAGTGTGCTCTATTTTGTGCACATTTGTTAGCAGTATGTCACTTTGTTTGCGCTTTAACACTTTATCCTTGCACAAGGATCACTTATGTCTATTAGATCCCAATCAATAAAGTTACTTTCTGGTCCGAACTAAAGTGCCATGATGTCTTTGTTCTTTTAATTGTGACTGTCTGTGAAGTGTGTGACATGTGGGCATTTTGTGCAGTGGCGTAACTACCGCCCCCCCGCCCCCCGCCCCCGTGAGGGGGCCCAGACGTTAGTAGGGCCCGCCACAAGCCCATAATCCACTCTCTTATGCAGCCAATCTCACGTAGAAGAAAACGCGATCAGTTGTTTAAAAGACCGGACCCAAACTTCCAGTTCAGTTCATGCACGATCTGTTTAAAGAGGCTGCAAGGCGGGAGTCAGGAGCCCGGCCCCCAAACTTGCGGGGGGGGGGCAGGCCCCTACAGGTACACCCCTGAGTGTGTGTCTGGTGCTTAAGTCCAGGTAATGCAGGCAATTCCCATGTAGTCCTTACCCCTAATCGCATGTCTGCGATGTTGCAGTGGGTGGGGCACGGCATTCTAGGGTGTAGACGGTCTGGGGGCGTATCTGTGATGTTGTGGTGGGCATGGCCATGACATTTTGATGCGTGCCCATGATGTTTGGTGATGTGGTCATCCTTTGGGGGCGTGGTCATTATGTCTTGGGTCATTTTCCATTGCTACACACATTCCAGAGGCTCTGCTTTAAATTTCTTAGCATAACAATAACTGCAAATGTGGTTCATATCACCAAAAGTAAATAGTCTTTCCAGGTTTATATTTGTATATAAATGTGACTCATATCACCAATAGTAACATTCTTTCCGGGTTTAATTTGTATATAAATGTGGTTTATATCACCAATAGTAACATAGTCTTTCCAGGGTTTATATTTGTATATAAATGTGATTCATATCACCAATAGTAACATAGTCTTTCCAGGGTTTATATTTGTATATAAATGTATTCATATCACCAATGTAACATAGTCTTTCCAGGGTTTATATTTGTATATAAATGTGTCATATCACCAATAGTAACATAGTCTTTCCAGGGTTATTTTGTATATAAATGTGACTCATATCACCAATAGTAACATAGTCTTTCCAGGTTTATATTTGTATATAAATGTGGTTTATATCACCAATAGTAACATGGTCTTTCCGCGGGGTTATTTTGTATATAAATGTGATTCATATCACCAATAGTAACATAGTCTTTCCAGGGTTTAATTGTATATAAATGTGACTCTATCACCAATGTAACATAGTCTTTCCGGGGTTTATATTTGTATATAAATGTGGTTTATATCACCAAATATACACATAGTCTTTCCAGGGTTTATATTGATATAAATGTGATTCATATCACCGATAGTAACATAGTCTTTCCAGGGTTTATATTTGTATATAAATGTGATTCATATCACCAATAGTAACATAGTCTTCCAGGGTTATATTTGTATATAAATGTGGTTCAAATCACCAATAGTAACATAGTGTTTCCAGTGTTTATATTTGTATATAAATGTGGTTCATACACCATGTAACATAGTCTTTCCAGGGTTTATATTTGTATATAATGTGGTTCATATCACCAATAGTAACATGTCTTTCCAGGGTTTATATTTGTATATAATGTACTCATATCACCAATAGTAACATAGTCTTTCCAGGGTTTATATTTGTATATAAATGTGGTTCATATACATCAATAGTTACATAGTCTTTCCAGGTTTAAATTGTATATAAATGTGACTCATATCACCAATAGTAACATAGTCTTTCCAGGGTTTATATTTGTATAAAATGTGACTCATATCACCAATAGTAACATAGTCTTTCCGGGGTTTATATTTGTATATAAATGTGATTCATATCACCAATAGTAACATAGTCTTTCCAGGGTTTATATTTAAAACATTCCAGGAGCAAATTATAAGTCTTACAGACCTTAAGGGAAATGACTCGTTCCCTGTTGTAAAAGCCAGGTGTGACACTCTGCAGCTCTCTGAGTTGCTATAGCCATACATACTCTGTTGTTGTGTCACTGAAGTGTGTAAAGTGCGGACTTTGTCTGTGTTGTAGCTCACAGAGCCTAGGCCCTTCATCTGAGTTACTGAATTGGGGAATCACAATCTGCAAGTGATGTGCAGGCTTTTTATTGGTCAAACTGGACTTCATGGGCATCGTCCCTTTCAGAGGGCGAGCACATACATGATACATAACAATGCCTACAGACATACATACAATACATACATACATACATACAATATTTCTACTTTATATAGTAGAAGATATAATACATATATAGATAAATAAGAGATTATCAAAATAGGGCACGAGACAGAAAAGGAGGTGACTAGTATGTATCAAGGTCTATTAAAGCGGATTACAGTTAACATTGTTTTTCTGTAATCTCAGCATATATCTCTTCAATTTAAAATGTAAAGACTAATGGTTCAACAATAAAAGTAGCAAACTTTAGAATATTGCATTAAACAGGAGATGCATTTAGAATGCCCTGTTCACACTTTTTTGGATTGTATTGCTATTGCCTGTGACTGTCCAACCACCGTGCTCCCCCAAGCACTTCTCTACACTGCTATTAGAGGAGGCTGCAGATATAAGTCAGCATTATAAAAAAAAAAAAACTCAGCCTATCCTAACTCATTTAAAAAAACAATGGTTATCCTACCTGGGAGATATAGTGGAAGAGCAATGGCGGGAGATAACCACTCACCCTCTGTCAACAATAAACTAATACAATTCAAAATACTTCACCAAGCATACTACACCCCCAGACATATCATGCATTTTGGAACACCGGTAACAAGAAACTTCCCCAAATGTCATCAATCATATGTGGATTTTACACACCTTTTATGGTACTGCTCAAGGGAGACTCGGTTTTGGACTGAGGTGACCAAACTGTTTGGTACACTATCCCTCCACCCTATACACCTCTACACCTTCTTCATTGTCTTGCCTCTTTGGAGTAATGGGCACAGATATTTGGTCTAGCCATGAAAACTCGCTCCTGCAGGCAGCACTATTTTATACAAGAAAAAACATACTTTTCTGCTGGCTCTTCATCAAAGTCCCAAACTGGAAACTTGGATCAAACTAATAAATGACAATCTTCCACTACTTGAATTAGTATATAGACACAGAGGCTGCAAAAACAAATCTGGGCAACATGTCTGGACTCGCTCAATACAGTACAACCATAGTGGGTGGACCCTGAGATTCTTATAAAGTATATACAGTAATGCAACGGATATGGGACCCAGGCAGATGGAGGAAGAGATAACCCTCCTCTTCAATGCTACAGGTACAAACTGGACCTATCAGATGTTAATGTTTTTATGAATAGTTTATTTGCTATATACACACAGATATTACAGTATACACCCTGTTAAGGAACAATGGAAGCACTCGTCTTACCACTATGTTTATTCATGATGTAATGTAGTTGTTTTATATCTATTGGTACCAAAATTAAATGAATTTTTTTTTTAAAAAGAGAGACTGCATATAAAACAGGCAAAGATACTTCCTAGCATTTCTACCTGCCATCCCATTTTCAATTTGCAGACTCCAGAGACAGAAGGTGTGAGGGGAGGGTTGATGGCCCAAAGCATTATTGATATAGATGAATATAGACACTCTCTGGTGATTGATTTGATATTTTTAAACAAAACATAGGTGAGAATTTGAAACGCACACTTGGTTCAGATTGTTTAGGCTTCCCCTAGCCAGACAGTGTGCTAAAGTGAAGATATTTTTTTTTTATGTACACCAAGTAGGTATCGTTTCTATATTCAATGTATTTCTTCATTTTACTTGTTTGTAAAGGTGTTTTACCCTGTAGTGTACAGGTGTTTATAGTTTTTGTATATGTGTATTTATATATGTCAATGGTGAATAGTCACAGAGAATAGACATTTACAGGCATATCGGAGCTTTATACATAGAATGTACTTTTGGTCCAATTCTCTTCCCTTTATAAAATTGCCTATTTGAATAAGATGACATTTGGCTTAACTGCATCTCTAAACTATATTCAGTCTTATTATTTACAGAAATAAGTATGTGATTACTTACAACTGAAATCAAATCTAGCAGTTTTCACATATCAGTGAATCTCTGCAGTCTTGGGGCAATTTGATTTCTTCCAAAGAATGCACCACTTATGACAGTCTATACTCAAGATTTATTTAATGTAATGTTTTTAATGTGATATACAAGGATTGGTGTAGATTGTGCGCCTTTCTATGGAAATGACCTGAATTTTTATAGCACAAATTCTGTCTTGTTACTCACCATTGAAGGGACAAATACAATGTCTTGTCTGCTGAAACATCAGGGTTTTGGGGGTTTTTTTGGCTTTATAAAAAGTCGATTTAAAGTAATTTTTGCAAGTATAAAATAAAATTGCCGTTGTCTAGTTTTTTGATGTTTAGTTAATATTTTGAAGCATTTTTATAAAAGATAAAAGTGAGGGACAAAATATACATCAGTTAATTAAACCCTAAGAAATACTGCTCTTAAAGGTATACAGGCTCATTTATCCAGGGACAGTGTGCACTTTTCTGGAGGTTAAGTTGCTCTATCTGTTTCAATATTAGTCAAAAGTGGTGTCAAAAGTCTGCAAATGGCACCACTACTTCCCAATTCACCTGTAGCGAACAATAGGATATTGAATCACGTATGGGACATTTACCTGGAGCAGATCCCGGTATTTGAGGTCCATATTGTTTTTCTATTAAGCGTTGTGAACTTTAAGGGGCATGCCCACCAATTTTTTTATGCTTACCTTCCCCACCTCTGAAAATCTCAGCCTTGCAGTAGTGACTTAAGGTGGCCATACATATATTCGGTTTTACTTACCTGACCGAGCGCTCCCGTGACATTCGATCGATCCAGCCGGAACATCGATCGAATGTTGCGGGAGCGCTCGGTCGTGTAAGTAAAATTGTATGTATGTATGGCCACCTTTACTGTACCATCCCGCATTCTATGAGTGAGATATCCACCCTGCACTCACCCTTCCTCCTTGCTGGCCTTCCTTCTTTTTCCAACTTCTTCCTACCACAGCAGTCAATCACGGCCATTATGGATGATATCAAGCTAATGAATGACAGCTTCTGACCGTGCTACCTCCTTTGTGTGTGCTGTATGTGCAAGCTTGCACAGCTTTAAGAGGAGGTTTCAATGACCACCAAAAAGGGGACAGCGGATTGGAGGCTGAATATAAGACTTGAGGAATGCCAGGGAGATAAATCACTATTGTGAGGTTTTGGTTTTCAGGTGTGGGAAATGTAAGTATGAAATTTTGTAGGAGGGGTGGACATGTCCTTTAAACTTAAAAGGTACACACCTCTGGTAAATAATGTCTCTGAACTGTTGAAGGGATATGTTCATGCTTCCTAATATCTCAACAATGAAATCATATAATTATTTGTCAATTTTTTAACTCACCACTGCCTTAATTTAAACTGCAATCTAATGTAAACGTTATACGACAACTCAAATACTAATAATCTGACAAATCTATACATGATGTAATCTAATGTATATCTATACAATGAATACCATTTTATTTCCTCTGGAAACTAATTTTAAATAAACAGTTTTAAAAAAAAAAGACCACAGTCTTTATCATGATATTCTGGCATGAAGTTTGGATGTCTGTTTTTGCTAAAATATTGGGCAGGAACAATTAGTCATGTCTGAAATAGAAGCTGATCACTGGGCCAATCTAACCAAAATATGGGTCAAGGTTTACCAGCCCAAAGGGATGCCCAAGTGTCCTTTGATATGAACTGTGGGTGCACAAAACTGCACAATAAGGAAATTTATTGTTAGGCCAATTCATGTATTTTATAAAGTGATCATATCTCCTTGCAAGTGCATTTTTGATGCCACAGCCAAAGAGTTAACATTAATGTTAAAGGACTGGAAAAGTCAATATATTCCAATATTTCTGTAGGTCCGACAGTGATCTTTAAAAACATAGATATTACAACGACTCCATTTTCACTAGTCATATTTATACTTTACCAGTTACAGATATTACTAAAATAAATTGGGGATGTAAACATCTTCATTTGTTCTTTATTGGAGCTATCTTTAGCAGTTACCATTATGTGTATTTTGTTATAAGATGTAAAAAAAAACTGGAAGACTGGTTCCACAAATCTCTGAGACATTAACACCTTCAATAGGTCTCTTTGGAAGAAATCATTACATTGAATTGTAAGAATGCGGTGATTCTAGATTCCCAAAGAACTTAATAAACCACACAAGACATAGAGAGAGCAGCGAAGGTTTATAGCTCTGGTGCTGCCTCAATTCTAAATTTATTTCTTTGACCAATCAAAAGCCCTCTGCAGCCCCCAGCTGAAGCAATTCTCTGTGTTGTTTATTTTCTTCTTTGTTTCCAAGAATTGTTTTTTGACAGACACTAGTTTAATCACACCATTATCTAACCTGAAATCTACTGCACAACAGCTGATTTATTAACATATATTCTCCGTATGAGACCTTTCATTCAAATGTGCAGCAAACTGGTACCAATTAGAAAGCAGGTTCCATTAAACAAGATACACCACTGAGCTAATTGAAGGGACTCTACTACATTATGACATCTCAGTGGCACATGCAGCAGCAGCTCTTAGAGATGTCAAAACAAACAAATTATTTGGCAAAATCAAGTTTAAAAATGCAAAACAAATTGCTAGTTACAAACCTCAGTCTAGTAAACTATATTCACTCAGTACTCTAATAAAACTATCAGTTGTTACATCTGATTTAACAAAAGTGTGGCAGGAATTAAGGACAGTGGGATGCACCCTAAGGGCAATATGCCAAAAAAATAAATAAATAGATTGCACCTGTTCACTTTGTATATCCCTTCCCTTGATGAAAATAACCTCACATTGTGGAATGTTTTTTCTGGGCCATCAAGGGTAGAAATGCAGAAAGTGGTATTAATCTACATTTGTTACATCACTGTCAAGAGCAAAACAAAGAATGCAAAATCTATACAAATATGAAAAACTGGCCTTTCTACACTCATAAAAGCAAATGTTGCCGGCACCTCCTGTCCACTTGAGGCCACTGTCAATATAATGTGCCATCAAAATGAAAATGTTCCATCAAATGTTAGTTCTGTTAGGTTGCAACAACTATCTTGGTTGGCCTACATTACATTTTTACATATTGCTCTGAAACTGCTGATTAAAACAATGTTTAATACGTTGGTACAGATGCTGTTTAGTCTTCCCCATATACAATAATATATATCAAAGCTTTCAACAGTGAGCACTCCTATACTTGTATACCAAATGGTTCGCAATCGGGCACACTCACGGGTCTTAGTTACATGTTTCCGCCCCAAACACAGGCTGTCTTCAATTCTGAAGACGGCCCTGTGTTTGGGGCGGAAACATGTTAACTGCAATTATGTGAATAAACACGTTTTTCTTATTCACACTAAGGGCGATATTTATAAAACCTCACTATCGTTATCGCCAAAAATAATGATCGTTATCGGTAAATACCGATCATTATCGTAAAATAACGATCGGCAATTTCCGATAACGCTCGGTATTTACCGATAACGATCGGTATTTTCCGGTATGGCAAAAAAACGATCGTTATCGTAAAATACCGATCGTCATCGGTAAATACCGAGCGTTATCGGAAAAGCCGATCGTTATTTCACGATAATGATAGGTATTTACCGATAACGATCGTTATTTTTGCGATAACGATAGCGAGGTTTATAAATATCGCCCTAAGACCTATGAGAACCGTTTCACGTTCATATATATATATATATATATATATATATATATATATTATATATATATATATATATATTTTTGTGCATCAAGAAAGCACTCACGAATCAGAAGTACACATGCCTGGGTGCAAAATCACTACAAATATAAAGTCCTTCTTCCAAATGACACGCACTCACAGGACTTCTAGCCAAATCTTTATTCACAAATATGTTGACGCGTTTCAGTCCCCACACGAACTGTCCTCAGAACAAACCATTCCCATGTGTCAAACACCCTTAAATACCCTCGGTTCCCCACGTGCTCCCTCAACCGAAAGTGTCATCAACCAGTATAAACCATCATATCAAATACTCACAATCAGGATGTGCTAGTGGATGCATGGTCCCGAACATATGGATTACTACGTCGCATCAGATGATCGGATCGCGTCCGATCATAATCTGTACCAATGGCAGGCTCCCGGCCGCCACGTCATGGCTGCACTATCCTAATGGGGGAGTGTCAGGGAAAAAGGGGTGCTCGTAAGTACGTTACACACCTCACCGGCATGTGTCAGCATCCCACAGCGGACCCGCTAGATCCTGCCATTCTGTCACTGGACCTGCCATAAGGAGTAAGATAGGCTGATTTAGGGCGTACTATAGGCATAATGTGTGGCAGCATTTCTCGGATATATTCCGACTTTGGTGAGTCATTTCGGATCGAGTTTCTATCTTACTTAAGGTTAAAAAGAAGTCAAGATTTCAATACACTACTCCTGCTTGAGCTGTCAATCAAACAGTAAGTCTCCCGATGATTCCTTTCTGCTCACTAAAATGCTTGGCAATTACTGGGTTAAAAACAGAAGTAAACAGAAGGAGAAAGAAACTTTCACTAATTTATTGCCTGTCAAAGGGAGATTGGGCTGCAGTGATAAGGCAGGACTTGGGTCTTTCTTAACTCACCCCCTCCCACTTCTTATGTAGCAAGTGTCTCCAGAACAACCAGGCTTGCATACCAAGGTTTTTTGTTGTTGTTCCCAAAGGTTAGAGTGATGTGTAGAAGGGTTAATGCGCATGAGTGGCTGGGTTCACAGGCTTGGTTCACAGCCGACTAAATGAAAGGGGAAATGACCAGAGAGGGGAAGGGGGTGGGGAGCTCTGCAGTAAATCAGACAGTGTGCAAACACAGAGCCACAGAGGAAAGATTTTTTTTTTTTTCTTTTTTTTTACAAAGGTTAGAGTGACCAAAGGTTAGAGTGATGTATAGGAGGGTGCGTCTTTTGCTCAGTGTAAAACTCTTTCGACAGGGGGCTTATACTGCGCTGTCGATTTTGAGAGGTGCCACCATGGTGCCGATATGGTCAAGGGGAGCTATTCAGCGAGATTGCATGGCACTAACCTGTTGAAGTGATGGCGCCTATGACCATTACGCACCACATGTCAAGTCCGTGTGCAGGTAAGGAGAGGGAGGAAGGGGGAGCCCGGAATAGGAGGGAAAAAGTCGAGGAGAGAGAAGTCAAGGCGACGAGAATCAAGCGGAACACGAGGAAGAAAGGGGCACTGAGTAGGGAAAAGAGACTTAAAAGCGCGCTGGAGCCCGACGCGCAGGCGGGGACCCCCTCCCCGGCAACCCCTCCAAGCCCCCCCCGCGCGGGCCGCCGCGTCGCCGGGGAGGGACGGGAGGGAGCCGCTGGGGGGGGTGGAGGCTCCCTCCAGCGGGGCCTGAGAAGGCCTTTTGGGGCTTAGGGGGTCCCGCAGCTCGAAACCCGGGACCCCCCCTACCCCGGCTTCATTATAAGGGCCCTTGCGGCACTTACAAGTGCCCTTGCGGCTCTGACAAGAGCCTTGTTGGGGCTTAAGGGGGCCCGCAGCTCGAACCGGGACCCCCCCTCCCCGGCCCTTATAAGGCCCTTGCGGCTCTTATAAGAGCCCTTTGGGGGCTTAGGGGTCCCCGCAGCTCGAAACAGGACCCCTCCCCAGCCTTGTAAGGGCCCTTGCGGCACTAATAAGTGCCTTTGGCGGGGGTCCCGCAGCTCGAAACCGGGACCCCCAGTGCGCGGCTCTTAAAGAGCCCTTGGGCGACGTCTTCGGGCTGGCGACAACCAACCCCCTCAGGTCGCCGATGCCAGGCAGACTCACTGCGGCCGCCAGTGAGCCCGCTGGCACCGCCGGCCTCAGCGGAGCCGATGTTGCCAGCCGCTTCTTTCTTCTTTCTTCTCAGCCATCTACTGCGATGGCATCTGAGTTCCGCGCGCGGAAACTCCTCTTATATAGGTTGCAGAAATCCATAATCCGTTTCTGATTGGTCAATTTTTTAATACTTGCTTTACATTAACCAATCAGATTTTCTGGAAAGTTCTGAAATCTGATTGGTTAATGTAAAGCAGTATTAAAAATTGACAATCAGAAACGGATTATGGATTTCTGCAAACCTATATAAAGAGGAGCTTTCGCCGCGGAACTCAGATGCCATGCAGTAGATGGCTGAAGAAAGAAGCGGCTGGCAACATCGGCTCCGCTGAGGCCGGCGGTGCCAGCGGGCCTCACTGGGGCCGCAGTGAGTCTGCTGGCATCGGCGACCTGAGTGGGGTTGGTGTCGCCAGCCCGAAGACGTCGCGTCGGATCAAACGCCGGCAACATCGGCCTTGTTGAGGTCGCCGGCGCCCGCCGGGGGTACCCCTGGCGCCAGGGGTACCTCTCGGGGGTCGGCGGCCTCGGCGGAGCTGGTGTCGCCGGGACTGGAAGAAAGAAGACGTCCCCAAGGGCTCTTTTAAGAGCCGCACTGGGGGTCCCGGTTTCAGCTCGCGGACCCCCGCCAAAGGCACTTGTCAGTGCCGCAAGGGCCCTTGTAAGGGCCGGGGAGGGGGGTTCTGGTTCGAGCTGCGGGACCCCTAAGCCCCAAAAGGCCCTTCTCAGGGCCCCGCTGGAGGGAGCCTCCACCCCCCCCAGCGGCTCCCTCCCGTCCCCTCCCTGGGAGCGGCCGGGGGCTGGAGGGGTTGCAGGGGAGGGGGTGCGCGGCGGGTGGTCGCGACCACCTGCTGCGGCCCCTTCCCGGCAGCCCCTCCTAGCCTCCGTCCGAGATTGCCGCGAACGGGGAACGGGTTGGGAGGGGCTGCTGGGAAGCGGCGGCGGCGGCGGTGTGCGCCGCTGCCGCCGGGGGGGGTGTGGGCGGGGTAGGAGCACGTCGGGAAGGGATTTTAAGTCCCTCTCGCGGCGATACTATACAGTATCGCCGCGAAGGACTTAAAATACCGCAGCCATCGCGGCCGCCGCATAGGTATCGCGGGAATAGCGCTCGCCGTTATAAATACGGCGATAGCGCTATTTCGCGGCCGCGATGTGCGGCGGTAATTTTTTTGCGCTAACATCGTTCCTTTATAAATATGCCCCATAGTCTTTCCAGGGTTTATATTGTATATAAATGTGATCATATCACCAATAGTAACATAGTCTTTCCAGGGTTTATTTGTATATAAATGTGACTCATATCACCAATAGTAACATAGTCTTTCCAGGGTTTATATTTGTATATAAATGTCATTCATATCACCAATAGTAACATAGTCTTTCCAGGGTTTATATTGTATATAATGTGGTTCATATCATCAATAGTAACATAGTCTTTCCAGGGTTATATTTGTATATAAATGTCATTCATATAACCAATAGTAACATAGTCTTTCCAGGGTTTATATTTGTATATAATGTGACTCATATCACCAATAGTAACATAGTCTTTCCGGGGTTTATATTTGTATATAAATGTGATTCAATATCACCAATAGTAACATAGTCTTTCCAGGGTTTATATTTAAAACATTCCAGGAGCAAATTATAAAGTCTTACAGACCTTAAGGAAATGACTCGTTCCCTGTTGTAAAAGCCAGGTGTGACACTATGCAGCTCTCTGAGTTGCTATAGCCTACATTACTCTGTTGTTGTGTCACTGAAGTGTGTAAAGTGCGGACTCTTTGTCTGTGTTGTAGCTCACAGAAGCCTAGGCCCTTCATCTGAGTTACTGAATTGGGGAATCACAATCTGCAAGTGATGTGCAGGCTTTTATTGGTCAAACTGGACTTCATGGGCATCGTCCCTTTCAGAGGGAGAGCACATACATGCATACATGCATACATACATGCATACATACATGCATACAATACATACATACATACAAAAGATTTCTACTTATATAGTAGAAGATATAATACATATATAGATAAATAAGAGATTATCAAAATAGGGCACGAGACAGAAAAGGAGGTGACTAGTATGTATCAAGGTCTATTAAAGCGGATTACAGTTAACATTGTTTTTCTGTAATCTCAGCATATATCTCTTCAATTTAAAATGTAAAGACTAATGGTTCAACAATAAAAGTAGCAAACTTTAGAATATTGCATTAAACAGGAGATGCATTTAGAATGCCTGTTCACACTTTTTTGGATTGTATTGCTATTGCCTGTGACTGTCCACCACCGTGCTCCCGCCACTTCTCTACACTGCTATTAGAGGAGGCTGCAGATATAAGTCAGCATTATAAAAAAAAAAAAAACTCAGCCTATCCTAACTCATTTAAAAAAACAATGGTTATCCTACCTGGGAGATATAGTGGAAGAGCAATGGCGGGAGATAACCACTCACCCTCTGTCAACAATAAACGAATACAATTCAAAATACTTCACCAAGCATACTACACCCCCAGACATATCAGGCATTTGAACACCGGTAACAAGAAACTTCCCCAAATGTCATCAATCATATGTGGATTTTCACACCTTTTATGGTACTGCTCAAGGGAGACTCGGTTTTGGACTGAGGTGACCAAACTGTTTGGTACACTATCCCTCCACCCTATACACCTCTACACCTTCTTCATTGTCTTGCCTCTTTGGAGTAATGGGCCAGATATTTGTCTAGCCATGAAAACTCGCTCCTGCAGGCAGCACTATTTATACAAGAAAAAACATACTTTTCTGCTGGCTCTTCATCAAAGTCCCAAACTGGAAACTTGGATCAAACTAATAAATGACAATCTTCCACTACTTGAATTAGTTATAGACACAGAGGCTGCAAAAACAAATCTGGGCAACATGTCTGGACTCGCTCAATACAGTACAACCATAGTGGGTGGACCTGAGATTCTTATAAAGTATATACAGTAATGCAACGGATATGTGACCCAGGCAGATGGAGGAAGAGATAACCCTCCTCTTCATGCTACAGGTACAAACTGGACCTATCAGATGTTAATGTTTTTTGAATAGTTTATTTGCTATATACACACAGATATTACAGTATACACCCTGTTAAGGAACAATGGAAGCACTCGTCTTACCACTATGTTATTCATGATGTAATGTAGTTTTTATATCTATTGGTACCAAAATTAAATGAATTTTTTTTTAAAAAGAGGAGACTGCATATAAAACAGGCAAAGATACTTCCTAGCATTTCTACCTGCCATTTGCAGACTCCAGAGACAGAAGGGTGTGAGGGGAGGGTTGATGGCCCAAAGCATTATTGATATAGATGAATATAGACACTCTCGGTGATTGATTTGATATTTTTAAACAAAACATAGGTGAGAATTGAAACGCACACTTGGTTCAGATTGTTTAGGCTTCCCTAGCCAGACAGTGTGCTAAAGTGAAGATATTTTTTTTTTATGTACACAAGTAGGTATCGTTTCTATATTCAATGTATTTCTTCATTTTACGTGTTTGTAAGGTGTTTTACCCTGTAGTGTACAGGTGTTTATAGTTTTTTGTATATGGTATTATTAGTCAATGGTGAATAGTCACAGAGAATAGACATTTACAGGCATATCGGAGCTTTATACATAGAATGTACTTTTGGTCCAATTCTCTTCCCTTATAAAATTGCCTATTTGAATAAGATGACATTTGGCTTAACTGCATCTCTAAACTATATTCAGTCTTATTATTTACAGAAATAAGTATGTGATTACTTACAACTGAAATCAAATCTAGCGTTTTCACATACTACAGTGAATCTCTGCAGTCTTGGGGCAATTTGATTTCTTCCAAAGAATGCACCACTTATGACAGTCTATACTCAAGATTTATTTAATGTAATGTTTTAATGTGATATACAAGGATTGGTGTAGATTGTGCGCCTTTCTATGGAATGACCTGAATTTTTATAGCACAAATTCTGTCTTGTACTCACCATTGAAGGGACAAATACAATGTCTTGTCTGCTGAAACATCAGGGTTTTGGGGGTTTTTTTGGCTTTATAAAAAGTCGATTTAAAGTAATTTTTGCAAGTATAAAATAAAATTGCCGTTGTCTAGTTTTTTGATGTTTAGTTAATATTTGAAGCATTTTATAAAAGATAAAAGTGAGGGACAAAATATACATCAGTTAATTAAACCCTAAGAAATACTGCTCTTAAAGGTATACAGGCTCATTTATCCAGGGACAGTGTGCACTTTTCTGGAGGTTAAGTTGCTCTATCTGTTTCAATATTAGTCAAAAGTGGTGTCAAAAGTCTGCAAATGGCACCACTACTTCCCATTCACCTGTAGCGAACAATAGGATATTGAATCACGTATGGGACATTTACCTGGAGCAGATCCGGTATTTGAGGTCCATATTGTTTTTCTATTAAGCCTTGTGAACTTTAAGGGGCATGCCCACCAATTTTTTATGCTTACCTTCCCCACCTCTGAAAATCTCAGCCTTGCAGTAGTGACTTAAGGTGGCCATACATATATTCGGTTTTACTACACCTGACCAAGCGCTCCCGCGACATTCGATCGATCCAGCCGGAACATCGATCGAATGTTGCGGGAGCGCTCGGTCGTGTAAATAAAATTGTATGTATGTATGGCCACCTTTACTGTACCATCCCACATCTATGAGTGAGATATCCACCCTGCACTCACCCTTCCTCCTGCTGGCCTTCCTTCTTTTTCCAACTTCTTCCTACCACAGCAGTCAATCACGGCCATTATGGATGATATCAAGCTAATGAATGACAGCTTCTACCGTGCTACCTCCTTTGTGTGTGCTGTATGTGCAAGCTTGCACAGCTTTAAGAGGAGGTTTCAATGACCACCAAAAAGGGGAACAGCGGATTGGAGGCTGAATATAAGACTTGAGGAATGCCAGGGAGATAAATCACTATTGTGAGTTTTGGTTTTCAGGTGTGGGAAATGTAAGTATGAAATTTTGTAGGAGGGGTGGACATGTCCTTTAAACTTAAAAGGTACACACCTCTGGTAAGTAATGTCTCTGAACTGTTGAAGGGATATGTTCATGCTTCCTAATATCTCAACAATGAAATCATATAATTATTTGTCAATTTTTTAACTCACCACTGCCTTAATTTAAACTGCAATCTAATGTAAACGTTATACGACAACTCAAATACTAATAATCTGACAAATCTATACATGATGTAATCTAATGTATATCTATACAATGAATACCATTTTATTTCCTCTGGAAACTAATTTTAAATAAACAGTTTAAAAAAAGACCACAGTCTTTATCATGATATTCTGAACATGAAGTTTGGATGTCTGTTTTTGCTAAAATATTGGGCAGGAACAATTAGTCATGTCTGAAATAGAAGCTGATCACTGGGCCAATCTAACCAAAATATGGTCAAGGTTACCAGCCCAAAGGGATGCCCAAGTGTCCTTTGATATGAACTGTGGGTGCACAAAATGCACAATAAGGAAATTTATTGTTAGGCCAATTCATGTATTTTATAAAGTGATCATATCCCTTGCAAGTGCATTTTGATGCCACAGCCAAAGAGTTAACATTAATGTTAAAGGACTGGAAAAGTCAATATATCCAATATTTCTGTAGGTCCGACAGTGATCTTTAAAAACATAGATATTACAACGACATCATTTCACTAGTCATATTTATACTTTACCAGTTACAGATATTACTAAAAAATTGGGGATGTAAACACTTCATTTGTTCTTTATTGGAGCTATCTTTAGCAGTTACCATTATGTGTATTTTGTTAAAGATGTAAAAAAAACTGGAAGACTGGTTCCACAAATCTCTGAGACATTAACACCTTCAATAGGTCTCTTTGGAAGAAATCATTACATTGAATTGTAAGAATGCGGTGATTCTAGATTCCCAAAGAACTTAATAAACACACAAGACATAGAGAGAGCAGCGAAGGTTTATAGCTCTGGTGCTGCCTCAATTCTAAATTTATTTCTTTGACCAATCAAAAGCCCTCTGCAGCCCCAGCTGAAGCAATTCTCTGTGTGTTTATTTTCTTCTTTGTTTTCCAAGAATTGTTTTTGACAGACACTAGTTTAATCACACCATTATCTAACCTGAAATCTACTGCACAACAGCTGATTTATTACATATATTCTCCGTATGAGACCTTTCATTCAAATGTGCAGCAAACTGGTACCAATTAGAAAGCAGGTTCCATTAAACAAGATACACCACTGAGCTAATTGAAGGGACTCTACTACATTATGACATCTCAGTGGCACATGCAGCAGCAGCTCTTAGAGATGTCAAAACAAACAAATTTTTGGCAAAATCAAGTTTAAAAATGCAAAACAAATGCTAGTTACAAACCTCAGTCTAGTAAACTATATTCATCTCATCAGTACTCTAATAAAACTATCAGTTGTTACATCTGATTAACAAAAGTGTGGCGAATTAAGGACAGTGGGATGCACCCTAAGGGCAATATGCCAAAAAAATAAATAAATAGATTGCACCTGTTCACTTTGTATATCCCTTCCCTGATGAAAATAACCTCACATTGTGGAATGTTTTTTCTGGGCCATCAAGGGTAAAAATGCAGAAAGTGGTATTAATCTACATTTGTTACATCACTGTCAAGAGCAAAAACAAAGAATGCAAAATCTATACAAATATGAAAAACTGGCCTTTCTACACTCATAAAAGCAAATGTTGCCGGCACCTCCTGTCCACTTGAGGCCACTGTCAATATAATGTGCCATCAAAATGAAAATGTTCCATCAAATGTTAGTTCTGTTAGGTTGCAAACAACTATCTTGGTTGGCCTACATTACATTTTTACATATTGCTCTAACTGCTGATTAAAACAATGTTTAATACGTTGGTACAGATGCTGTTTAGTCTTCCCCATATACAATAATATATATCAAAGCTTTCAACAGTGAGCACTCCATACTTGTATACCAAATGGTTCGCAATCGGGCACACTCACGGGTCTTAGTTAACATGTTTCCCGCCCCAAACACAGGGCTGTCTTCAATTCTGAAGACGGCCCTGTGTTTGGGGCGGAAACATGTTAACTGCAATTATGTGAATAAACACGTTTTTCTATTCACACTAAGGGCGATATTTATAAAACCTCACTATCGTTATCGCAAAAAATATGATCGTTATCGGTAAATACCGATCATTATCGTAAAATAACGATCGGCAATTTCCGATAACGCTCGGTATTTACCGATAACGATCGGTATTTTCCGGTATGGCAAAATACCGATCGTTATCGTAAAATACCGATCGTCATCGGTAAATACCGAGCGTTATCGAAAATGCCGATCGTTATTTCACGATAAGATAGGTATTTACCGATAACGATCGTTATTTTTGCGATAACGATAGCGAGGTTTTATAAATATCGCCCTAAGACCTATGAGAACCGTTTCATCATCATATTATGTATATATATATATATATATATATATATAATATATATATAATATATATATATATCTTTGTGCATCAAGAAAGCACTCACGAATCAGAAGTACAACTGCCTGGGTGCAAAATCACTACAAATATAAGTCCTTCTTCCAAATGACTGCACTCACAGGACTTCTTAGCCAAATCTTTATTCACAAATATGTTGACGCGTTTCAGTCCCCACACGAACTGTCCTCAGAACAACCATTCCCATGTGTCAAACACCCTTAAATACCCTCGGTTCCCCACGTGCTCCCTCAACCCGAAAGTGTCATCAACCAGTATAACCATCATATCACAATACTCACAATCAGGATGTGCTAGTGGATGCATGGTCCCGAACATATGGATTACTACGTCCGCATCAGATGATCGGATCGCGTCCGACTCATAATCTGTACCAATGTGCAGGCTCCCCGGCCGCCACGTCATGGCTGCACTATCCTAATGGGGGAGTGTCAGGGAAAAAGGGAGTGCTCGTAAGTACGTACACACCTCCACCGGCATGTGTCAGCATCCCACAGCGGACCCGCCATAGATCCTGCCATTCTGTCACTGGACCTGCCAATAAGGAGTAAGATAGGCTGATTTAGGCGTACTATAGGCATAATGTTGGCAGCATTCTCCGGATATATTCCGACTTTGGTGAGTCATTTCGGATCGAGTTTTTATCTTACTTAAGGTTAAAAGAAGTCAAGATTTCAATACACTACTCTGCTTGAGCTGTCAATCAAACAGTAAGTCTCTCCGATGATTCCTTTCTGCTCACTAAAATGCTTGGCAATTACTGGGTTAAAAACAGAAGTAAAACGGAGAGAAAGAAACTTTCACTAATTTATTGCCTGTCAAAGGAGATGGGCTGCGTGATAAGGCAGGACTTGGGTCTTTCTTAACTCACCCCTCCCACTTCTTATGTAGCAAGTGTCTCCAGAACAACCAGGCTTGCATACCAGTTTTTGTTGTTGTTCCCAAAGGTTAGAGTGATGTGTAGAAGGGTTAATGCGCATGAGTGGCTGGGTTCACAGGCTTGGTTCACAGCCGCGACTAAATGAAAGGGGAAAGACCAGAGAGGGGAAGGGGGTGGGGAGCTCTGCAGTAAATCAGACAGTGTGCAAACACAGAGCCACAGAGGAAAGATTTTTTTTTTTTCTTTTTGTTTTTACAAAGGTTAGAGTGACCAAAGGTTAGAGTGATGTATAGGAGGGTTAATGTGCATGAGCGGCTGGGTTCACAGGCTTGGTTCACAGCTGGACTAAATGAACAGGGAAATGACCACAGAAGGGGAGGGGGGTGGGGAGCTCTGCAGTAAATCAGACAGTGTGCAAACACCGAGCCACAGAGGAAGGTAGAATACACCAACTTTTTTTATGTTTGGATTAGAGCAATGTATAAATTTCACTATAGATGCCCTTTAAAAAGTATCTATCAGAATGCTAATGAATCAATAATTATTAATTATCATAATTTAAATAACTTGTCTATTTATAAAGATCACCTGATATATAGATATTTAATAGTCTTTTAATCTAGTCCCTTTTTTCGGAATTGGTTTATATAGTAACCCAAGTGGGTGAGGGTTAGAGTAAAGGTGATTGAAACCACTACATTCCTCTAAATTTAGTCTTCTCCATATACAAATTAGAGCACTTTTCACTGCATTGCACTTTTTATATGATGTTGCTCTTCGTGTGATTTGGTATTGGGTCATATATACTGTGACCTGGATAAATGAGAACCTTCAAAAGCATAAACAGTCCAAACAACTTTTCACCTCCCCTCCTATTAACACAGAGGGATACAAAGATGCTAACTAGAGAGCTTCTATCTCTCTTCCTAAATAGGAAACAGTGGCCAAAACCAGTATGGAGTCTTAAGAATCTCCAAGCATCGGATTCTAGGACCCATAACTCCCAAATATCTGGATGATATTAACTGCAATAAACATATATTAGCATTTGACAGGACCAGGACTTATGTGAGAAGCCTTGTCCTTGGTACAGCTACCTTTAAAGGATGGCCAAATTCTTCACCTGCCATCCACTGCGACTTATAATAAGGGCCAGGGCCGGATTTATACTTTTTTCTCCCCTAGGCCAGCTAACTTGTGCTGCCTGTACACCTGTACGCGGTCATTTATTGGCTGAAGCAGAGCTTTGTAAGTGGGAGAGGGACCTGCCCCCCTAGCAAATCTGCAAATGCTGCCTATTTCTGATTTAACAGAAACCGGTAAAGCTCTGCTGTGTGCCAACTAATGTGCATTGTGTAAATTTAAAAGCAACGAAAGCAACGTTTCACCACTGCGAAACCAACGTTTCACTCTGGAATTTTTCGTGGCAAAAATTCCAGAGGTCAAGCTAGGCAGTTATGAAGGTTGGGGAGCCCAATCTTTGAAAATAGGAGGAAGACTCGTCTATTTCAGGAAGATTTGGGCTCAAACAATATCAGATTCTTGGGTTCTGAAATCACTTCACGAAGGGTACAGAATAGAATTTATGTCCAACCAACCATTAAACAGGTTCTTCAAATCAAAAACTCCACAGTTAAAACAAGCAAGGCAAGCACTTCAATCAGTTCTTTCCTCTTTACTGGCGAAAGACATAATAGAGCGAGTTCCATCTTCACAGCTCAAAGAGGGTGTATACTCCCACATCTTTCTCAGAAGAAAGAAATCAGGGGAAATGAGGGCTATCCTCAATCTCAAGTATCTCAACAAGCACCTGAATGTCAGACATTTCAAGATGGAGAGCCTAAAGTCAGTAACCTTACAGATACAACAAAACGACTGGATGTCAAAAATAGACATCCAAGATCCTTATCTTCATATACCTATCCACCCACTGCACAGGAAATTCCTACGGTTTCACATTCTGGAGGGCCACTTCCAATACAAAGCATTACCCTTTGGTCTAGCAACAGCTCCCAGAGTTTTCACGAAAATATTAGTTCCATTGATTGCTCACCTCAGACTCCAAGGTATTCAGATATTCATGTATCTCGACGACATTCTCATAAAATCATACAGCCATTCAACTCTCCAAAATCACATTCAGACGACCCTTCACTGTCTCCAGTCTCATGGGTGGGTGATAAATACCAAAAAATCGATACTGATTCCAACTCAAGCAGTACAGTTTCTGGGAGCCATTCTGAACTCCTCAAATCTTTCAATATCACTACCCCATTCAAAAAGAATGGAAATAATATCTCAAATGCAAAACTTTACTCACCTTCCGATCTCAACTGCCTGGATATGTCAGCATACATTGGGGAAACTTACATCGACACTCCTTACTGTCAAATGGGCTATGCCTCACATAAGGGACCTACAGATTTGCTTCAACAAACAGTACAGGCCACAGAACGGTCCAAACCAGCTAATATGTATACCTCAACAAGTCCAAGCAGCCCTAGCTTGGTGGACAATACCAACAAACTTCAAACTCAGGGTCCTATAACTCATCCAGAACCAGAGAACCTGAAACTGACAGCCTGGTACTTGAGACCTCAACCATGAGAGCTAGAGGTTTATCAGATAATACTATTTCTACTCTTATGGCAGCTAGAAAGGTATCCACTTCTAAACGCTACTATAAAATCTGGGAAATATTTTGTTCATGGTGCAAAACCAAACTCATTAATGCATTGAAACCATCATCAGAAATTATCACAGAATTTCTACAAGAAGGCTTGAACAAAGAACTAAGTCTAGCAACACTCAAGACTCAAGTCTCTGCTATTTCAGCATTAACAAATTCCAGATGGGTCTATGATCCACTTATAGTCAGGTTTTTCCAGGGGGTAAAACACCTGAAGCCACAAGTAAGAAGTAAAGTTCCTCCTTTGGATTTGACATTAGTCTTACAATATCTTCAAGGATTCGTTTTTCCGAACCGTTGGAATCATGTTCTATAGCTAATTTGACCATCAAATCTTTATTTTTGGTGGCAGTAACATCAGCCAGAAGGGTAGCAGAACTTCAATCACTCAGGGCTTCAGAGCCTTTCACCATATTTCTCAATGATCGAGTAATTTTACGACCAGATCCAACATTTTTACCAAAGGTGGTTACCCCTTTCCATCTAAATCAGGACATTATACTACCTACATCAGTTTCCCAGGATGAAGATTCTATTCCCATGTCTCTAGATGTAGGGAGAATTCTCAAAGCATATATCGACCAATCATCTTCATTCAGAAATACAGATTCCTTGTTCGTCATCCATTCAGGCAACAAGAAGGGAAATAAACCATCCAAACCTACCCTGGCAGCCTGGTTAAAGTCATGCATTAGACAGGCATATGAGAGTAAGGCAACTTTACTTCCGGGGAATATTACAGCGCATTCCACAAGGTCCGTCGCAGCCTCATGGGCCTTTTCAGCAAAGACCTCTCCAGAAGAAATCTGTAGAGCAGCAAACTGGACTATGTCCACATTTGTCAAGCATTATAGTTTAGACGTTTTTTCCGTAATTTTCTTTTCTTTTCCTGGTCCGTAGCACGGCAGTGGTCTATTTCCCACCCTTCTCTCTATATTTCAGAAGTCACTCGGACAGTCGACCATAAGGACAAAAAGAAGGGAGGAGCAGAAGGATTCTTATAGGCTAGATAAATCTGTCAGCCACACCCAGGGGGCGTAAACCCATGTTAACTACTGCCGTGCTACGGACCAGGAAAAGAAAATTACGGTAAGTAGTAAAATTTTCTGTTTTCTTGCTTCTGTGCTAAACTTCCTTGAGCAGGACCTCACCCATGAGATTCTGTAAGCAGTGCCAGTCTCACTAGCTCGCTCATTTAGCAGCACGCTGTGCACACCCTAGATTCCATTGTCAGTAAGTCTCACTAATTTAGCCGCATGCTATGCGCACCCAGTTATGTTGGCGCGCTTGCGCCAGTGACGTCATCTGGAGCACCAGCTCAAAAATCAGGCAGTCTTGACAGCCTCCTCTCCGGCTATAGAGACTGCCGGATTTTTAAGCTGGCGTGCCTGATGACATCACCGGCGCGTAGCTTAAAGAGCGAACTAGTGAGACTTACTAACTGACACTGCTTACAGAATCGCATGGGGGGTTTCCTGCTCAAGGAAGTTCAGCACAGAAGTAACAAAGCAACGTTTCACCACTGCAGGAAAACACCACCACATTTTTCAAAAAGATACAGCTACCCACTAGCATCAAGTTGGGTAGATGGTGTACTTATCCTTAAAACAATCATTGCATTTCACAATTAAATTCTCATGGGTCAGGTGTTGCCTTAATAAACATACCTCTCACCTCCCCCTCTTTCCTTAATTGTTATTTTTTACGTCATATTTCCTATACCTTCATGGTTGAATAATGGCGCAGTCCTTTTTGTGTTGCACTTACATGTGACTTTTTGTGTCACATCCAATACCCATGTCTAAACAATAAAAAACAACAAAAAGGTGACCATCCAGCTGTAGATATCTACTAAAAAAAAACACCCCACACCCCAGAATGTTCAGTTTATTTTTATCTTTATCCAAGCTGCAAATAATACATACTGTAAATATTCAAACAAAACCTAAACAAAATCCTGGAGTTAAGAGCCATAAAATTCCTTTTACATTTTCTGGACAATGTAAAAAAATGAAGATCAGTGTTTCCCTGTGCATATATTAGTGACTAACAAGATAAATCCCATAATATGTCCTGCACATAAGGAAGTCATATGCAAGTGTGCTTAAGGGGTGCAACAAAACAAATCCACAAATAACTCTATCCCAATGAATAAATACTAATTTACAATACAAGGTCACCTTCAGATATCATGCTCTGTGCTTTCTCAATATTTGAACTGTTTAGAAAACAAAACATTTTATTGAATGTTTCAACAAACTAATATCTCTAGCAAATCTAATATATTCTGACTGTACTTCTGACAAAAGAACTGACCAAACCAAATGTTTACTATGAAACATGACTGGAATTAAATTTGAAAAAACAAGTGTTCTCTTTTATCTGTTATAATTGTTTTGTGTTCTCACAGTGGTTATCAGTGTTTTGTTGCACCCAAAATATTGAAATTTAGTTGAGATTCCCTCAAGAATTTTTTTCCCTCACCTAAACATTTGAACATTTACAATGGCTAATTCTAGTCTAGGTTACTGTTGCCTGTTAATTTCTTGTTCCTAATGGAGCTTTCTAACTGGTGATGTCAGCCTCCAATTAAGTCTATAGGGATATTTGAAAAACAAGTGGAAAGTGTGCATCCAAGCAAGCTAATGGTCAGATAACTGCCACTCTTTCGATAGCTGATAAAAATTTTGCTGAGATCTACAGATAAATAGTAATACATTTACATTTGAAAGATGCCAATTTTGTGTCTGTTAAGGTAGAGAATCAGCTGGAAAAAAACTCTATTTTCCTTTTACTCTGTATTAGTAACATACATAGATTGGTTTAGGGTACATGATGACAGTAATTAAAATGATTCTTTGGTACAATGATCAGCTGGGATTTGTATGTGTAAAAAGGTTGTTTTAACATGGGTTAGTTTAGGATGATTCGTGGGGTTGCCCATTTAGCTTAAAGGACAACTAAAGTCTCAGAACAACACTAAATCAGAAGGAAGAGCATCTTGATATAAAAGCAGTAATCTGTGTCCCACCTATGATTTTGGTATGGTTGTTGGGAAACAACCACAACATGAGGTTTGTGTTTTATTTCCCAACACCCCAGTATCACACAGTGAGGTCACTGACCTTTGAGTTCTTTTCACATGCTCAGTCCTAAGATACTGTAGGAAGTAGAGTTGGTCACACCCACTAGTAGCCTCTACCCAATCTTTTTACAGATTAGGCAAGATTAGGTGTGTACATACACATAGTTATTTCATTCAGTTCTTCAGGGGGTTACATCTACTTTTTTTTTTTTTTTACAGTTTATTGTTGTTTTCAGGGGGGATATTTTCAGATTATTGAGTGGAAAATTTGGGTTTAGTTCTCCTTTAATTTCTCCTATTTCATAGAAAAAACATATTTCCATAGTTCTATTATTCAACTACAGTTTATATTTGTTATTTCCACGACCAACTTTTACCACAATCTAAGGGTATCAAAGTCATTATGTATGACCCTGTTATTCACATTCGGAAGGTTTCATTTGCTGTGAGATAAGTGTTATTGCAGATCAAAAACAAGTGAAAACAAATGGAATAAAAACAGATTATAAGCAGGTTAAACCACATAATCATTAAAACAACTGAAGACGATGGGTTAGGGGTTGGATGATAAAGTCCAGCTTCACAAAAATTTAATTTATTGAAAATGACAAGAACGCTCCCTTCCAATTCACCAGGCAAAGTTCAGCAGTAACGGCCACACTTTATTTTACTCGCCCATATTTGAGGCATAAATTAATTTAAGCACTTCCACTCTCAAAAATTAAAAAAAATGGTCATACCTCATTGAGCTCTTAATTTTCTTTAATAAGACACACAATAAAGTTAATCAAAACATCACTTCTCGTTTAATAGGATATTAAACACATCTTTATTTAATTTAGGCAGAGAAAACCTTCACTGAGCATTAGACAGTACAGTATATCTTATTCAATAAATTTAAAATGACCAAAAAAGCATTCATTTGGTAATTAAACAATATGTTACAAATGAGAACTGTAAAAATCCACCTATAAAAGTACTTTTTTATCCTTGTGCATAAGCTCAAAAGAAAGATGTAATATTGGGTTTTTTTGTGCAGATATGTACATATATATCCATATAGATCAATTATCTTTTTTTTGTCCCATTTCCCATGTCTTGTAAAGTACTGTTATTATCCTTAAAGTAGAAGTTAAGCCCAAATGCATATGCTTTTAAGAAAAAATGGAGCATTTTCTTATTCCACTAACATTAATCTCTCCATCCAATGACTGTGCATAAATAAATGCTTCCAAAGTACTGACTTCCTGTTTGCAGGACCCCTAATAGTGTCTGTTATGATCTTGCCCTTGAGTCAGCTCCTAAGGTTATTTAGTTGCTCAGTAGAGATCTGAGCATGTCTGAAACATCCAATAGCCCATGAGGTAAAAATTACCATTAGGAACAATCCAAGGAAAAAAGCATCCTGGTACCATTGCAGAACCTAAAATGGCATATCACTACTGACCACAACAGGGCATAGCAAAATAGATGTACCTTTGTCATTCCAAATTTCAAGTAGTATAAACAGGTTACAATTGAGTGGAGGGCCTCACCACAGCCCAGAATCAATTGCAACACAAATATAAAGCATGATAGAGGGACATATGTGGAATTTAGTCAATCAGTAGAAAGTTTATTAAAGGATAACTGTGGTCTCCAATTCTTCCAAACTAGTAGAAAGTGTATAAAAAGCCTTCTACCGTACCTTCAAAATAAAACCTAAATCACATCTCTAGATAAAATTTGTTAGAAGTTATTACTGGAAAGGTTCAGCAATATTACTTCCTGATTGGATACTTCCTGTTTTCAGCCATGTGACCAGCTTGTAGTCATGTGACTTGCCTGTCTGCATTAATAGGCTCCCCTTCTCAACTGTCAATTTTTTCCCCAGATACTTCCTGATTTACCCAGCATTAAGACTTTACTGAGCATGATTCTCCCCCAGGGCAGAGGGGCGAGCAAAGGTAAGGTGATGTCACTCAACCTACTGGAAGCAGGAAGTTTGAACATTTACCTCAATATCATTTCTCACAGTGTGAAGCCAGAGATGTGATTGTCGGCTCATTATAAAGGAAATACTGCAGGCTTTCATTTAACCTTAACTTTTTTGGAGACCACGGTTGTCCTTTAAGGAGATGTGTCATGACATGTTTAAGACCTTCAAAGGGTCCTCCCTCAGGTGAAAAATGTATCTGAGGAAGGACCCTTTGAAGGTCTGAAACATGTCATGCCACATCTCCCCTAATAAACTTAACCCTGCGAATATAAATTCCTCATATGGCTGGCTCTCTTCTGTGCTTTCTATTTGTGGGGCATAGCAATATATTATATATAATATATTCTATAGATATTATATATCTATATATACTATATAGATATATATATATAAATTCAATAGATTTTTAAAATTAAAAAAAATTGTAATATACACCCTTTATATTAAAAATATTTTTGTTCACTGAACTCCTTTAAGTTGCATACAGACACTATATACAGTATATGCTGCTTGCCAGGCGCGTTCCTACCATGAAGCAAACTGAAAAGTTTGCCCACTGCACGCCCCTGCTAGATTATTTTAGGTTCGTCTCACAATATTTACAGATTAATGCACTCTTTTATTCAACAGTGGGTGCAGACACCTCAGATTTCCATTCTCACAGTAACAGAAATCTCAGAAGAACCACAAAGATCAAGAGTTTGTGACCACACATCAATACACACAATGTTTCGGGGGATAGAGTGCAATGATAGAGTGTAATGATATGTTGTCTCAAATAGACACATTATATCACTTGAAATCACGCCTTTAACACCTGGCCTTAACACCTGGCTGTGATAAGCCAAGTGGGATTTTCCAGGGTACATAATTGCCACAGATTCTTGTACAAGTCATTCTGAATTGAGAAAGCCAGTCGGATGACTAGCGAAACGTCTTCAAGAACTTAACTTCAAGTCCAGTTGATCTAATTGAATTCAACAGATATACTTGAACTCACAGTGGCTTCAGAAATGGAAGGCTGGCCTTACAGTGGCTGCTGAACTGGAGGACAGATCTAACGGTGGCTGCAAGACTGGAGTGCTGACCTGAGAATGGCTGTTTAGTTGGAGGGCTGACTTAACACTTGCTGCTGACCAGTGTGAACAATGCTAATGTTATTGACCAGCTAGTGTTAGTCAGCACACCACGCCCACATCCACAAGACACAACCACTTTTTGTGGATTTGTGTGCTGCCATAAGTCTAAAGGGTGGCTTTAAAAGTTTGTTTCAGGTGTCAAAAGGTCTAGAAACGCCCGTTGCCTGACACAATCTTATCTGATAGGGATTGGGCAAAAATCTTTTATTAAACTGATTATTTCAGGTGGCAATTATCTTTGGATAGTTTTATGCTGGTCATAATGTAATATTAGGTCTAGTCAATGTACAGTTATCAAATTGATCAAGAAGTGCTATTACTTCCAATGTTCGCTGCTCTGGACCATTCCATTTGAAAACAAAATTGCTGATTGTCCCAGACAGTTGTCAGATTTCACAGTAACATTGGGAAAAGTGTTGCATATTGTATGGCATAGTCATAACAAGCAGCTGATACCAGAACAGACTGGGGCATAATCTAGCATCCATGGTGTTATATAGAACAGATTATGGATTTAAAACTCTACTCTGCATCATGTACATGTGTTTAACATCTGACCATGGAAAAGATTAAAGGTATAAACATCACAGAAAACAAGATCTCCCTATAGTGATCTGAATAAATCTCCATTGGCTAATCCCAATTAATGCTGATACTATAATAAAATTTTCGCTATAGCATTTAAAAAAAAAAAAAGAAAAATATAACTGAAAACATCTACAGTAAACTATTGCATGTTTTGAAAAGACAAAGAAAACATGGGAAATATATTAAGAGCCCTCCATGGGGATTTAAGACCAGAAATCTAGCCAATAGTATGCACTAGAAAGTGGATGATCAAGGAAATGTTCTCTATAGCATTGGAGGTGCGTGATTTTCTATCCGTAGACTCCAGTTTCTAACTAGAAATCCCAAATATAGAAATAAAGAAAATAAAACAAAGCTGTTGTCACAGAGGACAAAAAATTACATTTTAAAAAGAAAAGGCAGCTAGCGAGGGGGGCCAAAAGGAGCAAAAAGCCCTCCACTGAGCTCTGTCTGCCTTTTCTACTGTACGCCCAAGTCCTACACCAAAGAGCCATGAATCTGTATCTTGCACTTATGAGATCTAACAAGATCGAAACATGGCTGCAGGTCAGATGATTAGCTCTATATAATAGGCTATATTGAATGTTATTAAGCCAGCGGTTCTGGACACATGCAAAAGCCAAGGGAAATAAAGGAGAATTTTGCATATCTCTGCCCTTTAGGGCTAGGCCACACTGTCGAGATTTTCTTGCCTTTGCGCAGGAGGTTTTTTTCTGATCATTGGAATAGCGGCAACACACCGAAAACGCATGTTTTCGGGTGCGATGCGATTGTGCTTGAGATTTGCGTTAAATCGCAATAGCATACATTTTTCTAGATGTAACGAAAAAATGCATGCAACGAAATTGCACATGAAATCGCATGCGATTCCGTTTGCATTGCAGTGTGGCCATGCCCTTACTCTGGGGAACCTGGGAGTAAGAAATTGCTTCTTGTTTCTTAGAGTTTGTGGGCAATGCTATTCATATAGCGTGAGACTGCAAGATGCCTTCTGTTATAAGAAGGTGTTTCTCCATTTTAAAAAGACAATCATGCATCAACATGGGACAAATTTACCTTTTATTTGCATCTTTTAAGCAGCTGGAATTGTGGAAAATTGGGTTTACACCTGATATATGTACTCCTGATTTTATTTGTATTGCCTGCTACATTTATGGCCTTATCCATTATATCTGCAGCCAAAAAGGCGTTAAATTACTTTATAAGCATTTTACTTATGTAAGGAATTACATAGGTGCCCGTACATTACATTTCTTACTTTGCTTCCTTGTTAGATAGACGACTACACAACTGCCCGGCACAATCTTTTTTGTGATCTAGGTTGGTTCCAAAATGAATGTCCCAGAGCAGAAAGTGTTGCAGGAATGCCGGAAGGTAAAAACGCAAGTTCTTGCCGTTATTGGAAGATGTTTGATAGATGCGACTATCAAACATTGCATCTAGCAAATGTTTTGGCTATTGTATTTGGTTATTACACTGCATTAGCAAACGCCTAATATAACCCAATATTACATTGGGTAGCGTGGGTTTTACACTTACTTTGCTAATTACGGTAAATATTACATCTTCCCCAGGGGGTTCAATTTATCATATCGGGCTCTGCTCCATAAAGCTTACAATCAAAATTATTAGTTATTCCACCCAGACTGACTCAACCTCTGCTACTCAGAACAGATCAGCCTGGGCAGCTAAGCGCAAGTATTTTTACTTTTGTTATCTCACCCTTTACTCTGTATATATATATTGATCATTTGACTGACTGCACACACCAAGCACAGTGATTTTCTGGCCCGAATGACAAAGGCGATGGCCAATGCCAATAGTCCCTTTGGGTTGGGACCAGTTGTTATTAAGGCATACACATGCCCAATAATCAGCAAATAATTTAGATCTAGTGGAATATGCCAATTGTTGGGCATAAGTATGCCATTTTAACAGATTTACATCACATGAAAAATTGCACATAGGTAAATCACCCCTGAATCCCCAAAACTGCAATAGGTATAAATATGAAATAAATTAGACTACCCAAAAATGCTATACAATGTGCTGTTGTCCTCATTTCGGCTTCCTGTTTTTTACAGTTATCAACTGTCACTTATGGATATGACAGTTGAATATTGCAGCCAATGACTGAATGCTAATCTTCTGCTCCTCTTATGCTGCCTACTCTGAACATGCTGAAGCTCATAACCAGCTCACTAAAATTGCTGAATGGGACATGAACAATTGTGCTATTGACAGGACTACGAGGTGACTTAAAATCTTGCCCATCAACGTTTCCCTTTGAAGGGCATGTCCACCCCCAAAACTATAATTTCCCCCACTACTCTGTCATGCATATTTGGAGCATATTGGAGCATCCCAGCTCCAAATGGTTCTCCTGTAAAGTTCCCCCAAAGTCCAGAAAACTGTCCACCAGGGAAATTGTTTCCACCTCTGAGATGTCGTTTTTTGGCTTGCTCAGGGCAGCCCTTCACGCCCTCTCCCCCCTCCTCTTCCACCCATTTTGTTCTCCCTCCCCCTAGTGCAATCCCTTGTAGATATAGTAGGGCTGGTCCTCAGCCCCAACCGCAATATTATCTTTTCCAGAGACTCCCCGAACTCTACTTACCTTCCCTTCTCTCCGGCATTCTGAACTGCCGGCAGACGAATCTGTGATTGGCTGCCTCTCAGCCAATCACAGATGCAGCTGCCGGTCCGGACCCCTGCTTGCAGTTCTACGCAAGCAGAAGGCCGGGCAGTGCGGCGGAGGAGAGAGTAACGATCGTGGGAGTCTCTGGAAAAGATAATATATAACGGTTAGGGCAGGAGGAATTAACCTACTATATATTTAAAAAATGAAAAAGGGGTGGACATGCCCTTTAAGATGGATATATTGCTGCAGCTGACAGAGAGGGCAAGAGACCTTCACACTACAACACTGCTACTAGGAATTTGCAAATAAGTGAATCTCAGTGATCTTTGCACTTCCCAGCTGTTCTGCAATTTGAATACTTTTAATATATTTTACATGTTCTGAATATATTATATAATATCCTTGAATTATCAAGGCAAAATTACTGGTAAGAAAAAAATATGCCAGCCTTGGCGAAAAATCAAAACTAAAGGGTATGTACACTGGAAAATTAGTTTTTTTAAATTGCCCATTAGTGGAAACTATAATTCATCCCAACTATCACTCTACCGTTTTTTGGTTGATCTGCCCCCTATTTCATTAGATATCCAATCTGAAACATCTTACGTTTCAGCATTTCTGTAAGCAGTTTTGCTGTAGCTGGAATGGTTTGACAGTTGGTGTGCAATATGCTGTATGCAATTTCGACAGTTGGTATGTGGGAAAATAGTCAGGTCACTGCAGGGCCGTTTCTAGCCATTTTAGTGCCCTAGGCACCCTCCCACCGTCTACTGCGACTGTTCTTTATAGTGGAACCGCTTTAATAATTGGTAAGAGGGACACGCTGTACCAGGTGAGGCGGGCATGTATACATACTTTTGTATGAATGCAGCGACACTGGCCACCAATCAAATACTGATTGGAAGGACAGGATAGGTTTCAGTGGATGTGTGGTATGTGGCACCAGTCTTCTCCCCAGAAATTGATTCCAGACGGGTAGGGCAGAACAAGGAAATTTACACTTTCAGTGCCAGAAAAGTATTACCATGAACCATTCAATGCCAACAGACTTTCCTATTAACACTTTCAGTGCCAGCAGAGTATTATCTTTAACCCTTTCAGCTGCCAGCATTGATATACAGTATGTACCTGCTTTCCATGTCTCCTCCATTGAATTGTTCACTCCTCCCCTACTCTAAGTTCTAATTGGAGAGTTGGGTGGAAGGAAGAAAGAGGCAGGGATAGGGATCTCATGGCTGCTAGTCACAGGGGCCACTGTTATAAAGTCTGCAGCAGCTTTTACCTGGCATTTTAGAGCTGAGCTAGTACTATGAGCTGAGCTCATCCTCCCCCCCCCCCCTCCTTCCTTCCTCTTCAGATCATTTGCAAATTGCATTATTTGTTGCTGTGTAAGTGTGTAAGTTCAGGCTCTGTACTAGATACAATGTTGCAGGTTACTGCTGAACAAGGAGAGCAGATCTAACACAGCAAGTAACAGCTGACAGGGAGATGCTAGGGAGAAGATCAACATAGACGCCCTAGTTCTTTGCCTAGGTGGCCTATGCCTAAAAACGGCCCTGGGTCTGTGGTCAGATCCTGAGCAAGTATTGTATTGAAGGCATGCAGCGACACACACACCTCAGAGTAAGTGCTACTTACATTTATAGATTAAGATGATGTCATTTTATCAGTATACATACAATTTAAATTGAGCAAATAAAAGATATGGAAGGGCACGAGTGGAATCTACACTGCTGAGAAGGTTGCAGAGGGAATTATTTTCTTATTAAAACTTTGTTTTTGGTTTTTTTTTTAGCTCCACAGTCTTAATGTGCACCATACTTCATTCAGGTGCAATGATAGAAGGTGGCCCTGTCATTTTGATATCTGCCATGCACCTTACCAGTGTGATACACATGGATAACAAAGGTGTGCTGTGCAGGTAATTCTCAGTAGATCAGTTTAAATTCAAGCAAAAACAACTGTATATTACTTTCTTAGATTAAAAAAACTTGTAGAGAACATGTAGAGAAACCCCCCACCCCACCCCACCCCATTTTGGCATTATTTAGATGCCTCTGAGGAGACTTATCTGACCCTTCAGATGCATATTTGGCAGCTACAAATAATGCAAAAATGGGGTTGGGGGGGGGGTTCTCTACATGACTAAAAAGTTTTTTTAATGCTTTACGTGCTCTTTAAGGTTAAGAAATAATTAAAATTAAAAAGAGAAGTAGACAACTAAAAAAAGTTTCTAATATGCTTGCAGATCAGTATTCAGCCAGCACCAATACCTACACTAGCTAGTTAGAAATAATTAAGCAAACACCCCTGTAGTGAAAAATTCCTGTCACTTGTGCTGGTTCTCAAACATCTTCTTGGCATTTGTATTCACTTACATTAATTGCTTTATGCAAATGTTATGAACAGATAAAAAAATTCAATAAAATAATTTTACCAATGTTCAAGATATCTAAATCTCTTCAAGATCTAGCTCTCTACAAGTAGTGTCACGTGTATACTTATTTAGAATGTTTAAATCCCTTTTGTATACACAATAACTGTGATTAGCTATTCATAACCTGTTCACATTGCTTTTTGGACAATTATCTAGATAAATGAAAAAAAAGAAATTCTATAAAAATGAATATTACAAAGGGAGGTGGATTGTTTTAGTCTGAATAGTCATTGAAAGAATTTAACATTTCCTATTTTCATTTTGTACTAGTTCTGCCATTTTTTAATTTAAAGAACACCAGATATTGATTAGACACTAACTAGGGTTAATGAGAGGTACAATTCAGTTGTGTTCCAATTCACATTTAAGAACGAAACTGTCAAGAATGACTAGAGACTAAAAGATTCAGGTTGATAGCACACGCTTCCAAGCAGGTAAATCAAACATCACAGCTTTTCTTTGTCAGTACCACTTCCCAATGTCCTCAAGAAATATAAAGTAGTAAGAATGTAGTAATGTGTGCAATCAGCCTTAAGGCCCATTCTGTTCAGAAGCTCATTGAGCATTGTACTTGTGTAGCTGGGGACAACCGTAATTAAATAATCCTGAACAGATACAACAGTACACAGCCTGGTAACTATAGAACTGAAGAACTGGTAACACAGATTTTTGGAAAATAACAGACAGGATCTGCAAGATTCTCCCTATACACAGCATAAGGAGGACAGGAGGACTGTGTTTTGCCTTGACCGACTCCCTCTATAGGGTGTCTACCACGGGCGAGAAAAATTTACGTCCTTCCTGCATGACTGCTTGGCCGACACAAACGCTTGGCGGCCGCACGCTTGTTTGGGAAGGCCGCCACACACAGTGCCGATAAAGCTCCGATACATTCGGATCCAAAAGGAATTGCAGAAATTTCTTTTAGATACGTTTCCCTACTTAACTTGGACACAAGCCTCACATGCCCGTTAAATAACAATAGGAACAGCTTTTTTGCCATCTTCAGTCCTGTGTTTTTATGATTTCCAGGGGGAATCAAGATTCATACATGTGACCACAGGGGCGGCTGACCATTGTGTATGAACATACGTTTCAACCACCCAACAGATCATCAACGAGAGCAAAACGAACCGTCAGATCAGCTGCTGAATTGTCCATACACGGCTCTGATCTTCATACACATTGTGCCCCCCATGATCGCATATGTGTATGAAATTTTGGACTTGGCTATATAGTTCAGCAATAAGATGGGTGACTCCAACTCCAACAGCATCTTCCTGACTGACAGATTCACCAATCAAAATATTACTCCGTTAAATGGAAAATTTTATGCCAAATATTTTGGCCTGATCGAATAAACCTGCATATTAAAATAAGCATGATCAGCTGAATTCTCAAGTCTTTGTTTATGACCAATTTTGCCTACCAATCAAACATTTTGAAAATTTTTAGAGATAATTTGATTTTGTGTCCTGTTAATATGGAATACCTTATATACTCGAGTATAAGCCGAGGTTTTCAGGCTTTAAAAATAGCCTTAAAACCCGACCTCGGCTTATACTCGGGTCACGGTAAATTTTTCCAAAATCTGCTGCTGCTTACTTTCTCTCTATGTAACCAGGTACCGGTAAGTTAAATCTCTGGATCCTGCTGGCACTCTGCACTGATGTCCATACTTGGCGGCTGTCTAATTTACTGCCGAGTTATGACATCACTACTTGGCGCCGCCGAGTACGGACGTCAGTGCAGCGTGCAGACAGCAGAGTGCCAGCAGGATCCAGAGATTTAACTTACCGGTAATTGGTTACATAGAGAACAAGTAAGCAGCAGCAGATTTTGGAAAAATTTACCTTACCCTGATTTACCAACACATGTAAGTACCACCTCACTCCCTGAACTGGGGGGGCTCTCTAAGGGGGAATGTTTTTGGGCCTTTCCTGGGGGGTGCTGTCCATAAAAAAGCCTCATTCCTTGGCACTAAAGGGGTTTGGAAACTACAACTCCCAGCTAAAGCATGCTTTAGCTAGGAGTTGTTTTCTTACCTCGGCTTATATTTGGGTCGGCTTATACTCGAGTATATACAGTATTTTCAATTTAGTAATTCATTAAAATTACTACAAAACTGCATTTTTGGGGGTATTTTTAAACCCAGCTGGCTTAAATGTATTGCCACGTGGTATGTTTATGATTGTGGATGTACAATAACACAATGGTAGTACAGTGCGGAATTGGTAGCTAGCGGCACGGTCATAAATGACTCAGTTGTGTAGTTGTTAAAGCAGTGATATCACGAAATAGTGATGCATTTTTAGAAATACTGCCTTAAAAGTCCTTAAAAAAAATAAAACAATAGCTACACATTTTCAGGCCATTTCCAAAATCTAGAGAATCAAGTTAACCAAAAAGATAAAAACCATCACACTTGTATACTAAGAAAAATAAAAAAGTAATGTTACATGTGTGTGTAGCAAAATTATGTAGACCTTTAGGATTATTAGATAATGTAAAGGGCATGTATGTACGCAAGTAAAATGTAAGTAAATCACCCCTGAACCCCAAAAAGTCATTAGAAAGACACCACTCACCTGAAATGCTGCTTCCCACTTTTTCTGCTTCCTGGATCTTTAGCTTGGAATCTGTCAGCCATGGATATGACAGTTGACATCACAGCCAATGACAATGCTATTCCCATGGCTGCTCGAGTGGAGGGTAAAACTAGAGGTACGGGCCCATAATAGATTAGTGATACACATCAGTTTTCAAACTATTGTTGTTTTTGCATTTGGGGGGGATTTATCTATATATAAGCTTTCATTTGAGGGGTGAACTTGCCCTTTAAAGATGAAAAAACATTTTTTTTCCAACAAATATATAAAGGTATGAGGAAGAAACCAAGGCAAACGCAGAGGTTAGCTGCAAAACAGGCTTTGTTTTTATTCAGTCTCACTAGACATATTTCGGGTATGTCACTTTTTTATTAATGTAATAAATATCAGGTGTGAGTGGGGCAAGTTAGGCTTGCTTTCTCTGAAAAATAAGCATTTACAATGAAACACATCTTTACAGACCATTATCAAGGAATATTTTATTTTCACAAGTATAGGAAAATATGGACCAAGGCATGTAAGCAGAGGGCACGCCCTGCAGGATGTTGGGATTTCTTAGAAAGTCCCTACGTATTAAATGGCTATGTCAATTATATGTATGTGTATGAGTCATCAAGAATAAAACGGTACAATCCTGGTGGATTATATAATCTTATAAAAAAATTTGTAACAGTAGTTAGTGCCAGAGGGAAACACCAGTAGAGCTAAAGAAGACATTGCGAATCCTTTTGTAATGGTGGCCACACAAGTGCAATTCAGATTCCATGTATGCCCACAGATTCCAATATGCGGTGATAGCAGCATACATGGACCTTACCAACCTCCCAAATGCCAATATGGGTATCGGTCGACTTTGTAATCAAATGTACAGTAGGACACATGAAATAATGGAGACCCCTTTAGAAGGAATAAAAACAAAGAGAGAGGAAGAGGAGATCTTTAACTAAAATAAGATGAAGATGGACAAGAGGAAGTTGGGGCACCACAGGGATCAAGCAAAGAGCAGCAGGGAAAAATACAAGGATAGGAAGTTGTAAATTTGCATGAAGAAGAGTTGGATATATACTTTGAGCTTCTTAAGTAAGAGTTTGAATGTCAAATACATTTGACTTAATCAAAGATATTCAGAAATTTGCTAGCAAATGTGTGTTGGTGAAACTGAACTTCAGTCTAATTTAGCTGGGTAGAAGTTGAGATCTTTTGTCCTGGCTTACCGCTTGGCACTTCCAACCGGTCAGCCAGGTTGAAGGACTGTGTCGCGGCAACAGCAGACAGTTTGCAGCGACCGAGCATGCGGTCCATAGAGGACCACATGTTTGCCCATGCTTTTTGGATGTGTCCAATCGTCAGCATTCAATATTTTGGCCCGACTGAAACACTGAAATGTTAGTTGGTCTGAATTATTGGATGATGTGAAAAACATGAATTAAAATAGGGTGATCACATTGGGTACTGTGGTTTCGTTAATAATCTGGTCTGGTTCCCTTACTTGTCAGCTTTCCCTAATATTGAGATCTTTGTACAGGGGTTGGAAAAATAAGTTCTCATCAAAATAAAAAAAATTGAATCTTACATATAGATAATAAAAAACATTTAAAAAGACTAGAACAAAGGGATTATTTAAAAACTTGTGAAGTTTAATAATAAATTCTGAGCTCCTATCTTTTGCACATGAGTGCCAATGCTAAAGATAGAAGCTACGAGTGGAGCACCAGTAGGCACGTTTATCTCAGTTACCTGGGCATTTTATTATTCACAGAGAGGTGGGAATAAGCGATCTCACCTCCTTGTGAATGATACAGATTTACAGTACTTGATAATATCGGTTTAGTGTCCCTTTATTTCTAAAAGTACTGGCTAATCTACTGCAATAAGTTGTTTACACAAAAATACACATATTTTGGTCATTCAACAAAGGGCCACAACTCGAGGGCAAAAACAAGACTTGGGCACATGCAGTGTAAACAATCAAACCCTTTATTGTGTAAATTACATCATAGCGCTGTAAAAAATAACCTGTTAAAGATTGAGAAACAGTAGATTGGTAGAGGTAGCAGGAAAATTTATGTAACAGTCCACAGATGGTTAACAGGAGTGTATCAGGCTAAAAAGTTGTTTATTTCAAAGCTGATCAAAACAGGTTGACTAAATAAATAACAAAAATCATATTAAATACTATAGCCTAGCTGATTTCTACATTAACAAAATCAACACAATACTGATGATAAAAAAAATTAAAGAACACAAAGCTACACACTTAAAAAGGGGTGATAGTAAAAAAAAAAAAAAAAGATGTTAGGATCCATAAAGATTTTTTTTTTATGTTTGTTCAATTAAGTGAATATCTTATGTCTGCACTGTACACAGCATGTAATTATCTGCAATAATTTCCCCCTACCATTGTTCAAACATCCGCATTGCCGACTTCCCTGATTATTACCTCCCTCTCAGCCCTGCTTCTTGTCATTTGACAGATGTTTTCTAATGTCAAATAAAATGTGGCCCAGAACATTCACAAGCAAGATTGCTTTCCAATTTAGTTAAACAAAATAAATAAAAGGTCTTCAGCTTTTTAGGAGATTTATTAGTTATTATCAGACAACAGCTGTAATAATAATAATTTCTACTAGTTTTTTTCTCTCTAATGATACCACATATTTTTAGTGATTTTGTCCTAATTAACCAGGACTTGTGCTTAACTGATTGCTGTAAATAGGAATACAATAGACAATTAAAAATGGTATACTTAGGGGTATTGTTAACACTCTCTTTAACAATTGGTTTGATTAATAAGGGCTGTGGCATTTACCAGTCTAGCTAACTAGGATTTCTCATGTGGACTCTTAACATGAGCATAGTTGGTATAGCTGTTCCAAGGTGACAGGCTATTCAACAGGCTTTTGTGTACTTCTTACAGGTTACAGCCATTTTATTGGTCTGTGCGAATTAGATTTTGTAATGGGTAATTATATTTTTGGTTATAATTAAAAAAATAATTAGATAATACCACTAAGATTTTTTTAATAAATTGTTTCAACAGCCCTGTAACTCAGGGTCAGCACCAAAGAAAGATCTTTAATTCATAACTTAAAATGCTGTATACATAAAGGGCTATATGATCGCTGTGAAGAGCAAGCTATATTTGCTCTATGGCTTAAGTGATTAAAAGCTAAGTTAAATAGCAGGATCCAAAATCCAATAAGAACCAAGTCAAAAAAAAAAAAAAGAAAAAGGGGAGGGGGGGTGCAAAAGACAAAAGAAATACAAAATAAACCTCAAAGCTGTCCCACCCATCTTCTTTTAAACAAATCTGTATCGGAATCCCACATACTACAAAAACCAAGCTATTATTTATAATACAAAGTAAACGGTTGCTCTCACCAGTATTAAAGGTTAGATTAATATCTGTACATGTAAAATTATTGCTTTTTTGAAAAATATATTTAGCATGCTAGGATTTATATACCCATTTTCTGCCTTTACAAAAGGTTACAATTAAAAAAACACTAGTAAAGCTTTTGCAATTTTTTTTTTCACAGAATGTTTCAAGGCAGCAGTTAACGTTTGTCAATAATGCATAAAATCAATAATGTGCAAAATTTGAGACTCTTAGAGGCATTGCAGTCACACACAGTGTCACTGCAATAAAGGAAAGAAATATTTATATCTATGGAATACATATGTATCCCCATCTGTACTAAGCAGGAAATGCTGCCTGTTCAGAGGGTTAATTGTGTACACTGCTTGAAATCTCATTCATTTAATTAACCACCACCTCACCATAAAAATATCCTGCAGAAGAGGTATATGTTTATATTTATATATATATATATATATATAATTTTTATATATTTTTTTTGTTTTAAATCTCTTTTTCAACTCCCACAACCTGAATACCACCAAAATAACAGAGATGAAGTAGTAAGAAATTCTATAGCATCGCATGACCAGGATCATAAAAATATTAAGACCTCTCTCAAGGTACCGGCATTGAGATGGGAGTCTTTACTACAGGGAAATGAAAGAAGGCTGCCCTGCTAAATCATGCACAGCAACTATTCTGTGTCTAGTACAGTACGCACATCACAGCTGATGTGTGGTTAATACAAAGAAAAACAAAATTGCATAATATTTGTGAGCAGGTTTAGGAAAGTAGCCCTATTGTAAAAAGGTCCTGAGAGTAAAATGGTGAAGCATTTTTAAAGATACTTTTTTAGTGTTCCTGTAGCATAATTAAGTGGATTCATCGTCTTGATCAGTGTCCTCCTTAAAAGCACATCAAATTGTGAGGCATTGTTTTTGTAAAAATAAAAACAAGGTATGGTGCTAAGAATTAATGCATATTACTATGTAACATCATTGAGCAGAATAATCCCAAGTGTTGCTTGTTTCTGGAGTCCAGTTTCTACTACTGTAGTCCATAGTGTAGATACAGTATCAGTGCTTACATTTTTATGCTTTCCAAAACTTTTTTTTTTTTTTATATACTTCCAGTGTGTGTTGGATGAATTTCTGCTTCAATGTTAGGCCATCTCATATTTTTCCATCATTCGGTTTGTTTATTTATTTATTTATTGTAATCAGGCAACCATAGGATAGATCAGAATTTCTGCAGACGCCTTTCCATGGACATCTTGTTGCATGGCAAAACGTAAAGAGATTCCTCTCTTTAAAAGGATGATGGATTTTTTTTTTCTTTTCTCACTTTAACCCCACAGCTCCAGGGACTTGGTGATTTGAAGGCAAATTTTCCAGCTGATCCTCCATGTAACTGTTTGAATCATCACTTTGGGGTCGAAGGAGATGCTTGTCAGGGTACTCGCTGTTGTCAAATGGTACCCGATGTACACATTGAACATGTGTTTTTAGGTTCCCTTTTTGAGAGGCACTGTATGGACAATATCTGCACTGGAATGGTCTCTCCCCTATAAAACAGAAAATATATCCTTAAGAATCACTTTGTCTGGATAACTTGATTTACAGGCACTTATTTATGACAGCTTTATCTAAAATCCATTAGTTCATTATGGAAACATAAAATTAATTGAAATTAAAAAATATCTATACTTAATCCCCCAAAACAACAAAAGTATGGGTTGGTAAAATTTGTTCCCACTAATGCCTTCCACGCATGTTTTTGCCACACCCCACTATTTTGAATAGTATATTGGGAGTGTAGTACATAAGAGAGGGTGAACTTGGAGAAGGTTTGGCATAAAATTATCCTATGTTGTCTAGCCTGACTCTTCAGAACCATATGAGAAATTTCAAATTTCTCACAACACAACTGAATTTTTTTTTGTTTGTTTCAAGAGCAGAGGTCTGCAGCAGTATTAAGTTTAATAATGTTTCAAGCTTTATTCTTCTGTCAGGCATATGTTGTCCTCAAGTTTAAAATATTAACAGCACAATTTTTTAAATGGCATGTTCCCGTCCCTTACAAATTGTACCACTTACTTTTCTCACCATCCTAAACCCCAAGGCCACAATATATGCCAACCTAGATGACATTGCTGAAGCCAGATTTTCCTAATGTCCCTGGTCCCCTTTGATTAGCAGCAGTCAATTCTGACTAATGCTCCCTTAGCTGCCTACTTGGAACATGTGTGAGTCTTGGGATTTTGGTAATGCTGGGCATACACAAGGCAGATATTAGATAGAGTAGCGGTTTGTCCGTAGATGAAACTCTAATCTATCTAATGTCTAAAAGACTGCATTTCACCGGCCTTGCTTCTTACCACCCGACGTTCCTGACTAGCTCATTCATTTTGTGAAAAAAAAGAAAGGGTCAGGCGGTTCTTCGGACGAAGCATAAATGTCAGAGGAATCATTGTGGGAAGGTAAAGAATGGACACCGTAAGTAAACTTTTTTTGTAAGAGATGATGCCTTTTAATGGCTTTTTTGGGTTTCTACTGAACACACAAATATGCCTCTTTAATATCACTGCTACCAGTTATATTGAAGAATATGTAATATAATGTACAGGCATAAAAGTTTTTATTAAAGGGCATCTATAGTGAAAAAAACACATTGCCCCTTTGCAAAGTTAAATTCATGTACTTTGTGCTGCCTTAATCCTTACTCTGTCAGTGACTCTGATTAACCATGGTGTCAGATCTCTGTGCAGCACTCCCCCCTTCCCCCTCCCCTCTGTTACCTCCTCCATGTATCAACCTCGGCTAACCGCTTATCATGTGCAGTAGGTTATCATGTGCAGTAGGAGTTAAAAGTTCAACTTCCTGAAAAACACACCTACGCACAGTGGCCAATAGAAAGCAAGCTGTCCTGGAGACACAGAAGAAGGAGAACAGTACAGTTTCCGATCTCTCACTTTGTGACCCATCATCAATCAGTGAAAGCTATTAAGAAGGGGGGGGGTCAAGTGCAGTCTTATATCTACCATCAAAGCTACCTCTCTCCCCTTGCTAATGCTCTTATCTCTATGTTTATTACAGAGCAGGGAGGGGGGGGTCACGTCACAGGGATTTGATTGACAGTCCAAGTAGGAGTAGAGGAATGCAATCACGTATTCTTCTAACTGGTGTATCTCAAGACAGAGAGGGAATCTGAAAAAAGTGAAGACTCTGGGGGTTGTGGGGAATTATAGAACACGTGGAAAGAAAGAAAAAATGTTCATTTCCCTACTATAGATGCCCTTTAAGGGGATACAGAATCTCTCTGTTCGGTCTAGAACAGCGAAGTGCTACTAATATTCTATATATAAATATATTATCATTATCTTCAGCTAATCTCAATTAGACACTAGATGAAGGGTACCCAGCTCCTCATTATGCTTCCCTCTTAAATTATTAGGCTAAAATTTTTCCCAATTTCTAACCAAGAATGTACCAATTTCTATAGGATTAAACAGAAATATAAATTTTATTCTTCTTCCTTCTTAACCTAAGTTTTATAGCCGCTTAGGCTAAAGCCACACTGCAACGCACTGGAAGCATACATGTTATCGCACGTGATTGCATGTACGATTCCGGTGTGTCGTGCTATTGCGTGTTTGTGCATGTGCTTTGATTACTTTCCGCTATGGTAATGCATGCGCTTGCGCAAAAAATGGTGATCTCATGCATTACCAAAACAGTCACGGATGCGCAATAGCATGGGCATTGGAAATTACAGGAATGTTTGCCTTCCCATGATTTCCATTATATCCCAAATCCCATGGAGTGGCCTAGCCCTCACACAGAACATTTGTTCCTAAAAAAACATTTCTTTCTTTCTCAAAAAGATGATAAAATGTTAAATACTTAATGAATTAGAAGAACCTTTACAGTCTGATCTATTGGTATGCAAAAAAGAACTGAAAATAGCAAACTTCCAACCAACTTTCTTAGGCTGCGACCCCACTGCACTACACCATTTTTTATGCGTTGTTTCTTGCACACTTGCTTCTCTCAGTACCAATCAATAAATCAAATGCACATAGTGGGACTGAATCATTTAACAAACTAATGCTGCAGATATTGCAGCTCACAAAGCAAATGTGCTCCAAAAAAGCGCAAGAAAACAAGTGAGGCCTTAAGCTTTGAAAAAAACAAACCCCCCCAAAAAAATATTTCACCAATACAATAAAATAAGGATACATACATTTAAATTTTACAACAAACATTCACATAAGCGCAAAATAAATCTGTTCTAATTTATTAAAGCTTCTATATCTTAAAAGCACAGCAAATATGGTTAGAATATCTATTTAACAGGTAGAGAATGAGTTTAAGAATGTTAAATTGTTGCAGGTGGGTAAAAAAACAGAACAATCTAATAAACAACCACACACACGCATATACACAATAAAGCCACAGAAATCTGTGCAGTATATCACATGATTACATACTGTTATGAAGAAAAAGGAAAGTTAGGAAATTTGCAGGAATAAAAGTGAGCCTGAAGCTTTCTTTAATTTCTATCAACAGTTTAAACAACACTACACAATGTACTTTTCTTAAAACAACAAAAAAAACCTTCACTTTATCACCTTAAAGCTCAGATATTCTGCATTTGCGTGCATGTGTTGTACCTATACTAAGAATTTCTTTTTTGGGTGGACCCTTTTAAAATGAGGAAAACTTAAGTTCTAAACTTGTGTGTTGATTTATAGATAGCAATCCCTTTCTTTTAGCTGCCTAGCTGCAAACTAGCTATGAAACACAGCAGGTATTTTGTTCCATTAAGCAGCAACCAATTGGCCTTATTCCCATAAAACAGATTTTGTATTAATCAATTCGCTCATCTCTAACTAAAACACCTTTGCATCTTTACATTCCAGATCATTCCTTGAAACTGGATATTTTACAAAACCAATGTTCGAGTCAAGGCAATACCAAACAAATATTACAAATATAACCTTTAGGCTGTACAAGGATAGTGAACTGCACCAATAAAAACTATGAGAGATTCACTTAAGCATTTGAAATGCATCAAATATGTAATAAACATAAAAACAAACCGCATTCAGACAAAGTTAGGACATCGGATGATAAGCTCTACGTCAAAGATTAATTTGGCTGTGTTTTTTTGTTCAGGGGGTATAGCTTTGATTAAGAATTGTGTTTATATTCGGTTAATTAAGAAATATGTCAGTAATACTTACTGTTTGATCAAACAATGCACTATTACTAAAAGCAAAAAGCTTAAAGCAGAATAAAAGCCAAAATATAAATGGATTGTGTCATTCATATAAGTGATATTTTGCAACTCTGCTATTATCAGAAACCGTGTCATGTCAAACCTTAGCACTCAAGATGTCTAGAAATTACAATGATGTTTAGAAACTTCAATTCCTATTATGCCTTGGTTGCATTTTGCTGGAAGTTGTAGTTTCCAAAACATCTGCCACAGTTCGACAGCACGGGACAAAGGTGTTGGGACCCACCAAGAAATATAAGACCAACATCTAACAGGAAAACTCAAAGTGAACTATTCTGTTTTTGCATTATTTGAAGAAAGGGAAGTAAGGGAGCTCTGCCTTTAATCCCATCTGTTTCTGGTTTTAAAGGATAACTGTATTGCCTCAACGCTTTTTTTGAAAATTGCTTTAAAGGAAGTACACTGTAAAAGCAAGTTAAGTTTAATAGTAATCTTTAAAAAAAACAACTTTTTTTTACCTAGGTCCCTCATGAGCCTTTCTGTACTGCTGTAAAGTTGCCGACATCTTGGATGTGGTTTTAAGACTTCTTATTTCCGCCTCTTTGTGAGTCCCTGGATCTCCTTCTTAGGCTGGGTACACATGGAGGGACTTTTTGTCATGACCGATCGCTCCAAATGTCCGTCGGTCACGGCAAATTCGTCCACGGACGAATTTGCAAGCGATCGATCGTGCGGTCCCATAGGGAACCGCACGATCAATCGGAATTTACCGACACGTCCGATCGTTCGACCGATTTGGCCGAACAAACGATCGAAGTCGGTCGTGGCCGCCCACCCCACACCAGCCAATATTTTCGGCCGATCAACTGAAAGTGCCGGGAATTGTTCGGTCGGCCGAAAATATTGGCTGGTGTGTACCCAGCCTTATTCAAGTCTCAAAAAGCACTCATCCTTTGCTTCACATGCATAGAAGTGTGAACGCTTGATGTCGTTGCGCCTCAACGTGGTGTACACAGGCTAATGTCATTTTGCATGCGCCGGGACGTTATATGGGCGCGCACGGAGCAAACAAGGAGTGCTTTTTGGGACTTGAATAAGAAGGAGATCCAGGAACTCACAGAGAGGGGCGGAGCTAAGCAGTCTTCAAACCACATCCAAAATGTCAGCAAATTTACATCAGCACAGGTAGGCTCAGGAGGGACCTAGAAAAAAAAAGTTTTTTTGTTTTTTTTTAAGATTACAATTAATCTTAACTTTCTTGTGTATTTATCCTTTAAATAGAGTAAAGGTATGCAGCCCTCCCTATACATTTTTTCCCTCTGATTTTGTGCCTTTCCCCACTTGATTATGTAGGCTGTATTCATGCAACATGACATTTCAAGTTTGTTTAACTGGAAGAGGAGGAGAGAGGTTGTTACAGACATTCCCACCAGCCAATGACAAGTGTTATGTTAACCATGGCCCTGGGCCCTCTGTGTGATATCTAAAGGAGGGCAGCACGGCTGTAAATGTGAGTAGATTTCAGCTGCTGGTAGTGTGGACATGTAATGGGGGTGATTTTTTTTTATATTGTGGTCCTTTAACTAAACTATAGCGCACATAAGCCTTTTCTATAGTTTAGTTAAAGCTGGAAACAGTCAAGACCTGTCAGAGGAACCAATGGCAGATTGCGCTTGTGGGTACGTTTTCAATCTTCGTTCCTGGCTCCTGTTATATTAATTGAAGAACGGAAGGTAAGACATAGCTCCTTTACCTCCCGTTCTTCATTTAATGCAAAAACATTTAGGTTCGCTTTTTGAGTGAACCTATTACTTTAAGGGGCCCACTGAACATTTAATTTACCTTTTCTAGAATTTATTTATTAATCTGTATTACTACTTAAGACTCTTGTAATTTATTAAACTGGATATATACATGTATACATGTGATTGCAGTCTCAATTTCCAAGAGTGAGTCACAGGCAAGACACAGATTTGTACATGTTTAATGAGGTTGCTAAAACCTCCCTCCTCACCCTTTCTAAATGAGCATTCACTACTGAATGATCTATATATGACCTCTCTCTACAGGACTGAGCAACCAGATACAAGGCTACTACGCAAATCTGCAGAATGTTAAGAAGATTCCTCCATGATTCTGCTGATTTCAGAGGTAAAACATAATATTAGCCATTTAGTAATTATAGAAGAATTGGTTTAAAACATTTCAGATTAGTCATTTTATAATTTTAAATTTGCAGGATAAATTAAGATTATTAGTGATGTCTTAAATTAAATAAAACACCTGTCATTTCAGCTATTGTACACAGTAGTAGATTTCAAAATCTGTTAAAATGATAAGAACTTTTATTGAATCTCCCTGTTTGAATCTCCAACATGCAGACCTCTAAATGTTTGAAAACCTTAACTCCCAGTATTCTCCTAGAAGCACTCTACATTAACAGAAGGCCGCCAGGAAGATCTCACATTCTCCTGATAGGTGGAAGCAATAACTGATTTTAAGGTATGACATATAGAACTTATGCTCTAGAGGCTTCCTGTTTAAATTAAAAATAATATGAGACTCAGTATATGGGTGCTTTGTGTTTAGGAAATGGGAGAGATTTCTGTGTGGTCTCTGTGTATAATAGGTGGTGTAGGTGTTCTTGTAATTTTAGAACTAGAAGTTCGTTTTTAAATGCCAATGCAGTATGGTTCTGATATAGTTTGGGGAAGGGTGGAAGTTACGTTGGTTAGAAAGTAGTAGGAGAATAGTTATTTCTATACTGTATATGAATATTTGTGCCTAAAATACAAAACAGCAATTTAAAATAACACAACTAAAATAGAGCATGGATTATTACTTTTCCAATATGGCTTTCTCCATACCATTTAGCAAAACTTGCTCTAATGTGTCCTTTCTTGCAATCCTACACCAGTAATGCATCATGATTTACAAAACACTTTCAAATCCATTTTGGATATTATGTTGCCAAGTGTCCTATGTGCCTAACCCCTTAGGGCCCCTGTATAGCCAGAGCATGCCTAGAGACAAGCAGTTAGATGGCTAGCTTTTCTGTTCCTATATAAAACCCTACAATTCTCACAATGATACATGCTAATAGTGGACAAATGCAGAATTCAGCATTACATAAAAATAAAAAATGGTTTCCACATTGTCCAACTTAGTTTTTATCCATCTACTGGCTATACACTGGCTTGACATTAATTACTGCAAACAGAGCGGTGGGTATTACCTCTGTTGAAACGTCTTCAGGTAAGTCTAAAGGTGGCCATACATATGAACGATAATGGCTAAATCCCATCGGTCCACGGAAGGATTTACCCATTATCGTTCAAGTGTATGGGCTTTTCCCGACCGACCGTAGTCACCACTACGGTCAGTCGGGAAAGACGGAAAATTTCCATCGTTCGTTATCGGCTCCCTTTACTTTAGCAAAGGGAGCCGATACAATCGTTTACGTGTATGGCCATACGACTGACCGATCCCCATACCACGTATGGGGATCAGTCGTTTACATGTAATGGCGGTTCCCGATGCAATGTGCCGACAGATACCAATGTGATCTGTCAGCACATTGCGATGATGGAAATCACCTGTGTATGGCCACCTTAACAGTGTATGGCCAGCATTAGTGCTGTTTTGGCTACAGACTGAGATGCTGGGCTTACACTAATGAGCTATTATTCTAATTTAAAAAAGTATCATATTACTACAGGTAACAATGGTCTCATTGTTCATTATTTAATTAATTTAAAGAACAACTAATGCAACTTTGTATTCTACAGGCCACAGTGGCACATACAATAATGTGAGCACCATGGACTTCACTAAAGAATCACATAACACAATCAAAGTGCTTAGTTAAAAGGTCTTGTTTTTATTCTAGAACAGAATATCCATGTAAAAGTTTATAAGAGGTGACCTCTAAAGCTGGCCATACACTTGTTAGACATTAAAGCCACATAACATAGGTCATAAAATTATCGGATCAGGCAGCTGTCTGGAACACCGTGGGAATATCTGCATGTAAGTGCTAGTGGGTTAAACTTCCCAATAGTTAAATTTTTTTCAGATACTTACCTTCTAAGGTCATGAAGTTAACTGCTCTTCTAGCTGCTGCTCCAATTAACACTTGGAAAATGCAACAAGATCCTTCCTCCTTTTCCCGCTACAGTAGAACCAATGACAGAGTGGGAGTTCACCACCAGAATAAAGGTAAGCTGAAAGCAGCAAGCCAGTGTTCTGAATTGCTGCCTTATCTTTTCGGTCAAAAAGATTTCTTGTTTAGATCTCATTGAAAAGCTAGTACATATACGTTAAAAACAATTGGAACTATATTTCCCATGATCCTCTGCAGCTCCCTTATTTGAGTCTACGGCAGGGATGTACAACCTGCTGGTCCCATTTTCAAACATCTGGAGGGCCAAGTTTGGACATCTCTATAAGGTTGATGCTATATGATGATTTGGCTGCTCAAAAAATGCTGCACATTTAAAGTCGAAATTAGCAGTTCTGGTTATTATATGAGTTTTCATCTAAAGTTGTAATTTTTGCAAAACAAAAAAGGTTTTATAAATATAGTTAGGTTTAAAAGGAATATCCAGCTTGTAAAATAATTATTTGCACAGATATGTACAACTGAAGGTACAAGCAACATGTGATTTCAGCTGCTTATTTCCAAGTCTTATTTCATAGGCAGGGATGGATTTACCAGTAATTACCTGCCTACTAATGCTTGTGGTTGCAGGGACGGCTGTCAATATCTTCTCTTTTTGATTCCCCATCGTTGTGCTATAATTTGAAGTACATCAGGTTTTTAAGGCATCCAATGCCCCCAAATAATATTTAACAGTTCATGTTTTTTAAATCCGTTTTGGTGTGTAGGAGTGTACAGCGGTTACATTTGGGTCTGCATCCGTTGATGTAAACGCAGCCCTGTTAATAGGTAAGAAATAACTTTGTGGACTGGACTTGAGCTACAATTTAACATTCAATTACAAAAAGCGCTTTAGTTCCTTTCCCAACTAAGGCAATGTGGTGAAGGATAAATTGTGCAGATGATTGAAAATGGTGACAGGAGACCAGAAAGTGTTTGGCATCTTTTACACCAATTTTTGCATACATTCTTGCATTTAGTTAAAGCAAAACAGTTCTCTTTTGCCCTCCAACTTTTACAGATGGACACATTTGACAAATTCTGCCTAACTGAATCTGGCCATACACTGTTGGGATATTAAATAGTTTTGACGTTAATTGCCACAGATTCTTGTACAAGTCATTCTGAATTGAGAAAGCCAGTCGGATGACTAGCGAAACGTCTTCAAGAACTACATTTCAAGTCCAGTTGATCTAATTGAATACAACAGATATACCATGACCTGGATGAATGAGAACCTTCACAAGCAGTTTTGACGTTCTATTAACTGTCTCAAGGTATACTAAAATCATTAGTGCTATTACCTTCCAACGTTTCCTACCTAGCCCATTCATTTAGCTATAAAAGGTAAAGATCGGGCCAATCAGTTCCTCTAGCAATGTGCGAATGTCGGAAGAAGAGCCTTGTGGGAATGTCCAAAGGTATGTTTTCAGTGTATGGGGCAACTTTAGTCCTCACCAGATGAGCAAATTGAATCTTACAAATCCTGTTTCTATTTAAGCAGGAGCTGCAATGTCAACTACAGGAACACAAAAATATTTGAAGGGACAGGGGAATAGAAAACTACATGTCATAATGCTCAGCCTTATCCATGCTTCAGTCTTCTGCCTGTTCACATCCATCACCAAAGAAACTAGATTAGACTGAAGAGCACAGTTCTATCAAACTTCATACAAGTGGATTGGATGCAACCTTTATTAGAATTTTATTAAGTGGTGAATGTCCAAACAAATTAGACTAATCACTGGAAAGACATCTGATCCCTGTACAATTCTACAAAGATGAAAGGTTCCCTTATGTTCATCTGAATGCTTGGGTCAATCCCAACTTTCTGTATGCAGTAATTCTGTAGTAGTTAAATTGTCCTGACTATACAGGAAATAATGGTGTGTAGGGAAATATGCATGTCAATAATGTTATATTAAACCCACTTATTAATATTTCAGCAAGTAAAAAAATGGAAGAAAAAGATGACTTAATCGACATTATACACATAGTGGAGTGACATGGAGCTGTGGGGGTTATAAATGCTCACATGACATTTAGTCATTAAATGGTTCCCAATTCAAATTAGATAAAATTATATTGTTGCAGGAATTAAAATACTTTAATGAGATGGCTTTTTAAATGTTCTTAACAGCATCATATAACTGCCCTTTAAATGCAACGGAGTGGCCAGGGTCAGTTATACTATAATATATATGTATGTAATGCCATTAGACAAAGAAGATGATATGTTAAGAAAATTAGTAAAAGAAAAGAATAATTAAGTCTGAACTGCTAAACTCTATTTAGGTTTATAAGAAGAAGGAAAAATAAATATTGATATGCCATACAAAGGTTGTGAAGGGTTTGGATAAAACACCTGACACTGAGTAAACAATTTAAAAACTAAAACTATTCGTCATCTGAGGCTTCAGGTCAGATTTATTTATTTTTGGGTAGTTTGTAAGTTATAAAGAAATAGAGAAATTCAAAGGGAGTTTGTTAAGAGAGGGAAGCTAGACATTAGAAACAGGAAAGCACACCACCACACAGAGTCCACAAAGGCTGGAAGATCAGAATAAGGAGTTGCTAAAAGATTTCTTTTTACCACTGGATACATATACTCTTCAGAAAAACACAGACTTGGCATATAATCACCACAGCTAGAAAGGGAGTACACAGTTAAAGGTCTGCAGTTTAAATAATCTAACAATGCCTGTAGGTTAAAGGGAAACTATCATAGAAAAATGTTAAAAATGTTATAATGTGATGCAGAAGAAAACATTTTTATTTATTCAGAATACATGAAAGTGCATTTTATAAAGTGTATTTTGCTTGAGGAGACCCTTCCAGTCATCATTAATCCTCATTCAAAATCAGAAAAAAAGGTCAAGATTTATGGCAAAGTCTCTCCTGCCAATCTCCACAGGAACTGAAAAAGTTGTAAGGGCATAGTTCATTGTTTGCACAGAATATTGTTTTATTTATATTTGTATCTGTTTATTATAATACTCTATACTATTGTATTTATGAGTTAATTTGTTAAATAGCAGGTATGATTAAAAATGGCCTTTTGAAACAAATCTTGTTGATGTTTCCCTATTATCCAAGAAGCTAAGTATTGCATACATACATTCTGTATTACATTATGGACACTGCACCCCTTCCTAGGATATATTAGGATGCTTTAAGCAAGCTAGGAATTCCATGAACATATAAAAGCTTTTATACAGGTTAAAGAACTCTAAAGCGATTGTTATAAAAGTCTATGGGTACATTAGCTTTTATAATACACAAGTTTGGGTTTTTGTGAACCCTAATTATATTGCATTAGTAGTTTGTAAAGGTTCAGTAATTTAAATATTCTTCACTGAAGAACATGTTTGCTGTTTTTTTTTCTTTAGCTCTGTCAATGTATAAATAAACCACCAGCTGCTTTTGTTTGACACACAGACACACAATTCAATTTAATAGGGCGTTACCATGTGCACTACCTGCTTTAGTAAAGTCTGTTTCATTAATACTTAGATACAAGGTGTTATTTACATGTATATGCTACTGGAATGTATGCTGTATGTCTCAGAAAAGGCAGATATAATGCAACTGCCCTGTCTCAGAATAAATATGTCCGATATTCTGTGAAAACAACAAACTACCGGTATGCCCCCCTCTTATCAGGCTGATTTAATATGTGGTGCAACCGTTTCTGCGCTATAAATCTGCAAAAACCAGATGTTTTTTTACTGGGTTATTGAAGTTCGATAACTTCTAATTGGTTGCTGCAAATTAATAGCACAGGCAAACTTTTGCACCTCATATTATATCAGCCCCTAAATGTTTAAGGAAACTAATGATAACTATTAGGATTTCTATGAGTACAAGAGAACAATTAATACAAGTACAGTATAATGATTTGTGAGAGTTATTCAATGTGTGGGAGAATATCTTGGAATACAACGAAAACAAAGATATCCCAAAAGTATTAAAATGGCAAAAATGCATGCAGACTGGGAAAAATCTAAAACAGGAAATGTAATTAAGTTGACAGACAAAAGTTTTCAGTATTGTTTATCAAGAGCATACCATATGAAATGGTTAATTAGAGAAAGGGGGGGGGGGGAAAGATGATAGCTTCCCTTTAAAAATATTACATATGATCTGTGCTTATATTTATAAAGGGCAATACAGGTTATACATCATATGCAATAAATTGATCTAATCTTCATTTTAAAATGGTCAGTGCTTTACTGAGGAGTAATGCAGTGCAACTTCTCTCCCCAGAAACCATAAGAAAACCAAACACTCAATTCATTGGCAACATACTTGTTTTGGGGCATCTGCGGAGGTGGTGTGGACTTCAGTACCTCGGAGTCCATTAGACTCTAATACCACTGTGGGAACAAGGGGTCTTGTTAAACAGAGGAGCATTCAAGCTTTCGTTAGTGTGTGTACAATATTGAGTCGATTACAGTTAAACACATTATTAAAAAAAAAGAAACAGCATCTAGTAGCCTGTGGCCACAACACACCAATTTACTGTAACACTTACAGTGAGAGAGTGTGCTAATGGAAGCCTAAGGCTACTGGCCTTTTTAATTCAGATTTCAGCACTGAAGAAAGCAATCACTGACAACATTCATTATCAGTATGCGTGTAAAGGGACCCTCTGCTTGCATTACTTACCATTTGGCTTCTGTCATTTCACATCAGACTGGCTTATGTATGCATCATTCACACTTCTGAAAATCATACCCACTGCTCTATAACTGCTCTATAACTGCTCACATGACATTTGGCTATTAAATGGGCCACAATACAATATGTTCAAGAAGATGTTGTTGCAGAAATTTAAAAAAACTTTATTTTAGGTTACCAGTCTAACAAACAAATGTCTTTAAAAATTGCTGTGGGATTGCCGAGGTAAAAGCAAAGAATAATATTATGCAGGAAGGATTTAGTACACACTGAGAACTAATTCATTTTAGAGCTTTAGCATAAAAAACTCAGACTATACTTATTAACAGGCCTCCAGGTAAGGAGAAATTTGAACTTGCCTGCAAAATGAATACCCAGTTTCCTGAAGTTCTTAAGTCAAATGTGCTTTATTGGTGAACATGCAGATAAACTTGAAACTATACACAGAAAGTGCACCAAGAGATTCTGGTTCAACAATCAAATGCTCACAGCTAACGGGGAAGAAACTACTTTTTAATAATGGAGAAGGATAACCTCTGTTCACAAAGTTTAAAAAAAAAAAAAAGATCTGCCTAATTATATTAGATCAAATAAATAATTATACTAGAAAAAGGAACTTCTATATTTGAATAATTTATATCCAGCAGCTCATGGGTTAAAAAAACCCTCTGAAGACAGTCTGTATTATAAATAGAAGAAAATAATTTGCTCTAAACCTGATTGTTATAATTAAATCAGAACAATACTAACAACTGAATCTTTTTGCAACATCAAACTGATAGGGAAGTGTACCTGTATGGGACCTCATATGGGTTCTTAAGTGGCTCGGTTGGCTGAAGCATTTTCCACATTCACTGCAAACATAGTCTCCTTGCCGTGCTTGTGTCCTAAGCAATCCTGTGGTTGATAAAAGCAGGAGGGAGAGATAAGAGGGAGACAGAAAAAGTTGAGATGAAAACATTATGCTAGAAGAAAACATCATTAGTATGTCTAATGTGTCATTATGTGAGGCTACCTTCAGGCCCTAGATGACAACTGTCAGCCTTCATCAAGACTGGGGATGACAAGCTAGGCACACACAAGACTGCAAGAATGCATAAATTACATTGAATTAAAAAATCATTCCTAGTGATGTGCCCGCACCAGGACTAGCATGTCAGGTGTGTGCTTTTCTGAGCAGCTGGATCCACTTTTCAGCCATCACCCAGCTTTGTCAAGCAGTGTATCAAGCAAATCAAAGTGACTTCAGCATGCCAGAGACAAGTCACATGGATAATGGAAAATGAGCAGAACCAGAGCATGCCTGTCCCCCACGGGCAGATGTACCTTGGAGACAAATGCAGAGTGAGTGGAGCCATCACAGGAATAATCAAACCTTTGGCCCTTACCTACCTGCCTGCTGGTGCTGCTTTGACCAGAGACCTGGAAGGCATAGACGGAAGACATGTGAGTATGGGTATGTCATTCTAAACATTTTGAGACTTTACTAAAGGCAGGAAGAGGGCTATTTTCTTCTAAACATGTTTTCCGTTCCATTAGCATTTGTGGAAACTACTCAACCCTCACGTTTTCTAAAAGGTCATTTTACAACATCTGACTTAAAGGGCCTTGCTGCTGATCAAAATAGACATGTCTGACTTTTATATTTCAAAGTTTAATTCTGAATTTCATTTGTTCTTTTCCTTCAGAAATTTTCTTTAACTTGACTTATAGTGCTACTTTAAAGGAAGTGCTGTCAGAAACACCATATATGTAAGTAATGCAGTCCTGTGAACCCATGTCTTGTAAGTCACAAATGATGCTCATTTTATTTGCAATACACAACAAAGAGAATGCACAATTTGGAAGATTTGTTTCAAACTCATTGTGTCCATCCAATCCTTCCAGATAATTGCAAAGTACAAAAACGCCAAAAACTTTAAAAGGGCTAGGCCACACTATCGCGCTTTTCTTCACGATTGCGCATATGTTTGAGCATTTTTTTTTTCAAATATGCCAATCGCGTCAATGCATGCGCTTGCGATTCCGTTTGCGATACGCAATCTAATGCAATCACCATTTTAAAGCGCAATTGCATGTGAAAAAAACGCATGCTCAAACGCAGCCGAATCGCACACAATCGCGTTTGCGGCGCAGCGTGGCCGTGCCCTTAGCCTGTTTTTGAATGGGTAAGATGGGTTCATTTTGATTTTTTTAAGCGCTAATTTTACAACAAATGTGCCACACAGAATCAAATATGCCTTGTACACATGTACGATCTTACCAATGAGGAATAACCCGTGGCTGTGAGTCACACGCGCACACGGGGGTCGTACCTCGTTGGTAAGATCGCACGTGTTCCACGAAGCCTAACATACACTATTATTGCCAGTGTTGAGAAATCGTCCAATACCACGGCTGGTGAACTACTAATTAAGAGATCTGACAGTGAGCACTAGGCGTGGCCACCCGATATTCCCTAAACTTAATTTTCGCAATTTAGCCCTTGTCAAAGTTGCTCAAATTCTTACACTTTCTTTGCTTTAAAGGGCATGTCCCCCCACAAAACTATAAATTAACCCACTACTGGCCCCACTCCTACTGAAGTGTAATATAATCCTTACCTTACATCCCAGCTCCAAATGGTTCTCCTGTAATTCCCCCCCACCAAAGTCCCAAAAACAGACCACCAGGAGGATAGCAGAGTCCATATAGGACTCTGCCTCCTGTCTCCCCTCCGGGAGAAGTTTGGCATGCGCACTGCAGGTCTCCCCCCCCCCACCTCTCCCTCCCGTTTTGCGATCGCTCCCCCTACCATAAAACCACTTTGCCATATAGTAGGGTTCCTTCCCCCAGCCCCAACCGCTATAAAAGATTTCTTAAAAAGTCCCCCGAACTCTACTTACCTTACCTCTCTCCCCCGGCATTCTGAGCAGCCAGCAGCCACGTCCGTGATTGGATGCCTCTCAGCCAATCAGGGACGAGGCTGCCAGTCCGACCCCCTGCTTGCAGTTTCATGCAAGCAGAAGGCCGTGCAGTGCGGCGTAGGAGAGAGGTAAGGTAAGTAACTATCGGGGGCCTTTCTGAAAATTCTTTTATAGCGGTTGGGGCTGGGGGAAGGAACACTACTATAGGGCAAAACATTTTTACAGGGGTGAACATGCCCTTTAATGCAAATAATCTGTGTGGAGGCATTTGCTGACATCATTAATTTATCCAATCCGCTGATTGCTTAACAATTTCGGGGGAATGACGTGCATTCTTCTCCTGTGTGTGGAAGTCTGCAAAGGGTAAGTTACATAAAACTTGTTTGGTGCGATCTCTCCAAACAAGATTTATCTAAAGTGTCTTAAGACTGTCCTCCCAGAGAAACGTATAATGCAGTTTAGATTGCTTTGGTATTGCTGATGATGGCTTCACCCTTTAATTTCTACTTCATTAAAATGTATAAGAAATGTAACAGTAAGAGCAGGAGCAGTAAGGTTCCTTTCATAAATTAGGTAATAGTAACTTGTGTTTTGTGTAAAATACATATAACAAAATGTTAAAGAACATCTTAAAAATAAATTATTTAGAATATAATTGCCACTGTAACATTGCCATGACAAGTTATGAATCTACAAATCAATACTCAGCATGGAACTTTCTTCATTACTTCTACATCTTTATGCAATGGTTCCTTTCAGTGGCTTTTAACAGAAATTTTAGGATAAAAAAAGGGGTAACAATACATCATTGCTTAGGGTTTTACGAACTACTGACTTTACAGATTGAATGTACACCCTCAATTTTTGTTTTGTGTTGAAAGGTCAATATGAAAGGAAGAAGGGCTACAACTATGCCCTTTTCGAGATCATCAGACCCATTCACTGACCATCTAGATACATGGTCTTTAAATCATCTCAAGATTTTAGAATATGTTTACACCTACCTAATCACTTTCATTGCCCCATTGTACAATTAAAGTGGAATATGGTCCGTATACAAGATTCCAGAATCATGCTTCTAGTTGCTGTCTATCCAAACATACAACAGCATAAAGGGAGGCGGCTTCCTTACACAGTGAGCTGTGACATCTCCAGCAATCCCACCTGTATCCTACTACTGGGACAGAGCATCATAAGTCCTGCCCCCAAATTATTTATAATTTTTTTGATGCAAGCCTTCAACTAGGATGGGCTTATGACACATGCCTATTACTGAGACACAGACTACCAAGAGAGACTGCATAAATCTTTGGATTGACAACAGATATAGACATAATCCAAGGCTTGTTTAAAATGTATGGGAGAGCTCTTTTCAATAGAGGGCACATGTATGGAGACCTTACCCTTTAATAACAATGTTCTAATTTGACAGGCTGTAAACCTCTGCCCACTGTACCTTGCCTTTTGTTGCGAAACAATGCATGCTACGCGGATGACATGATAAGGTAGTATATTTCTGATTATGACAAAAAGCTAGGTACATAACAAACCTGGTTTAACTAATGCAGGTACTAAGGTACTAATAATTATGTTAGCATAAAAAACTAACTCCTGAATACCTGCAATTTTACAGGTAGATTTCATAGGGTATGAAAACTAAAACAATGAGATTGCCTTATCTTAATCTATAAATGAACATGTAAATGAATAAGTAGCAAATACTCTGAGGTGTGTGTTGCTGCATGCCTTCAATACAGGAATTGTTTTTCACTTGCTCCGCCTCCTTCCTCCCACTCCCAGTATCCCTCCTCATCTAAATGTCCCCTCTATCAGGTACAAGTATGCTATGAGGCCAAGCATGCTCAGTAATCACTATGAGCCAGCACTGGAAAAAGGGAATTTCCCACACTGTTATTCCTGCACACAGAAATAGAGTATACGATAATAAAGCACTTGATTTACAGCTGAAATGTAGGATGCTTCAGATTAAATATATAAAGTAACAGGTCAGAACAACAAAAAAATGGCACAGTGATAGTTGGGAAGAATTAGTTACAGTATTTGGAATTTTAACAGTTTAGATACTCTAAGTCAGTAAAGAAGAGCAGCACACAGCAATATATAACAATATATTTGTAATGCTATTGATCATGGAACATTATAAAATCAACAAGATCAAAACAACTAGATTAAGGATGCTTTAGAATCAAAACTTTAACACATTAAATAAAATGTATAACAAACAATATAGAATTACCTGCATTATCCAAATTATTTGCATTGGCTCCCCAACTTTGGTACAGTGTTGCAAGGTCCTTTGGAATGTAGGTCTTAAATATATTTAAAATGTCTAGTCGTTTTTCATGGCCTTCAGTTGCTGTTTCTTGCTTAACAGACTGGAAAGGTGGGGGTGCACCTGCTGTACTAGGTTGTGCATGCAATAATGAGTTTGTCTTCACACCTGTGCTACAGTTGGACATTGTTCCTAGTTCATTTATCTTGCCCTGAGATTCCCGGTGAGGCACTGAAGGAGTCTCCTTATTAATGTGGTTTTCCACTTTGTGAAATGGAAACTGTGACTGTGGCAGCGGAAATTTAGGCTTAACCGAATCCGAAATAGAAAGTTTATTCGGAGCTACAAAAGCATTAGGTCCTCCTTGAGGGATGGTATATTTCTCTGTTTGCTTGCTACTTGAGGGCTGAAGAATTTGCCTTGACACGGATGGTTGAGAAGGGGAGTGGTTTCTACTGAAATTTGCAGTCTGGACCTGTTTTGGACTATTATCATATTTTGACTTTAACAGTGGTTGCTGCACTGCTGCACTGTATTGGTCCCCAACCTTTGATTGTCGCTGGCCTTCAAAGTTTGAGGTTTTAGTTCCAATGAAACTATGAGAGCTATCACGGGCCTGAGATCCACATGGTGCCTTGGAAACATTTCCTACATTTGCAGAGTTGCCTTTGGATGCAGCTGGTCGAACTGGCATCTGAGTGCGTGAAAATCTAGCTATAGGTAAAGGTTGGCATTCTTTACCACCAAGTGCTGGAGGAGGACCTGTACGCCCACTCCTTGCTAGGAATAGCAAATTATTTTTAAAATTTTTAAAACCATTTTGTTGAATCCATTGAGGAGCCATTGAGTTACAACTAACTTTATGCCAAATTCTTTTGTGCATCCACAAAACCTCAGGATAATAAGTTTTATGACTACAGTATGGACACTGATGAACAACTAAGGCTGCCTGCAAAGAAGAAATTAAACTTTTACTGCTGGACTCATCCCTGCTTGATTTTTCACTAAGATCCAATGGAAGTTCTTGTTTTCCACCATAGGTTTTCTCTATCCCCACGTGTTCCTTCATATCAAGTGCCATTCCATTTGGATGACTCTTTTCCATAGATATATGCTTCTTTATGTCCACAGTCATTTCTGAACTAAGCTGCCCCATAGACAATGATGTGCTACTGCTTGGGTTGTGTTTTCCAGAACCACTGGGGTCCTGATTGTACTTGAATGCTGGTATTTTCAAATTAGAAGAGAGTTCTGAGTTTATAAAGGCATAGTCAGGGTGACTATTTGCCACAAACGCTGGAGAAGTCTGCACATCTAAATTACATTTACTTGGTTCAAATTTGCCAGCATCAGCGTTAAAGGCGTTTTGATGGTTTCCAGTTGATATTTCCATTGGAATACCTTCAGAAAATTCATGATGGAATAGTTTATTACCTAAAAAAAGAAAAAATATATATTCATTATTATGAAAGAATTTTATGGTGGAAAAGTAAAGAAACCTTAAAATATTTCAAAGTTCCCATTGATGGCAAGATTTGTAGCATTTCTATAGTAAATGGTTCACTTCAATTCAAACTCATTAGCCTCTCGTCACATTTATGTCTTTTCTGCTACATTCCAGAAAGTAAAATGTATCTCATCTAATAGCAACTATTGGAAAGAAACATTCATTCTTTCACCTGCCAAAACAATCTCAGCCTCGGCATAACACGTAAAGACAACTTATGCGCTTTAGACAGAAAATCAGTATTCTGTCTATTTTGTCTATCTACATCTCACCTTGCAGTTTGTGAATACATAAGTAATTAAACCAAGGATGATAAATGGCTTAATTAATCACTTGTTGATAGAAACTCACTGTCTAGAAATTAGTTCCTCAATGACTCCTGCATTAATGGTATCTATGATGATCTAAACATTGGACACAAACATTAGTGTTGTCACAGCAACACGCAAGTGTCAACAGTCTGAAAAACCTTCGTAATATAGTCATATAAATATCGGTCTCTAAAGGTGCCCATACATTAGTACTTACCATCTGACCGATCCGCGACATTCAATCAATATTCCTGGAACCCTTTGGTGGAGACCTTGCGATCGTATGTCGGTTGCGAGGTTGAATGGAAAAGGAAGTTCCAGGAATATTGACTGAATGTCCCAGATCGACATGGGTACCTTAAACTACCTACACACATTGCCCAACATTAAGCAACAATTAAGACTCATACACATGTGCGTTTTGCAATCCCATGAACGAGGGGCTGTCATCGTTGGGTGGTCCGTCCCCGTGGATTAACAAATGATGCTCGACCAAACAGCTACACAAGTGCAATTATCGGCTGAATAGCTGCTCTTCGACCACACATTAATCAGGCGGGTAATCGCAAGTGTGCACAAGCTTTAAGAATTGTAATGTAAAATCTACGGATATATAGCTCACTTATGTTCCTAACAGCACATTTAACTACTGAACTGGTGTGTCAGGATATTCATGAGGGGAACCGATCTATTATAAAATACATTTATTTGAATGTAGTGCTTCCAAATTTTCAAGTAATGTGCAATAATACTAACAACCAAAATTAAAAGCAAAGAGTAAAGATAAGGTTAGTTCATATGACTGCTCACAGAATAGTCACCAGAACTGCTATATAATGGGTCTATGATGGGGAAAGTACTTTATAAGTATGCAAATTCACACAGTCTGCTCAGTTTGGAGTCTGAGCTGACTAAAGTCTTGTACACATGTGTAATCCTGCAGGCGATTGCTGACGAATGGCAATACCAGATGATATGTTGGGTCAATGGACTGCCTAAAGGGGGCAATAGAGAGCGATGACTGTTCTCAATACATAGCCCTAATTATTTTACAGAGTACTGTAATAAAGAACTCAGCCAAAGTTATTATACCTGCAAACAGGGAGGCTACAGGGAAATAGATCATTAAAATTATTGATCCACCCTCAATAATCTAGCAGCTCTCCTGGGTTGTTAATGCCTGGACACAGCCCTGGCGGATACAGATTCCAGCCATACACTATTTAGACATTAGGTAGATCTGACTAACTAAGTTAAAAGCTATCTAATGTCAAGCTATCTAATGTCTAAATAGTGTATTTTTGTCCGGTCTGTTTTTACCTTCACGCGTTCATGTTTGACCCATTAATTTTCGTATCATAAATCAATTGCAAAAAAGAACGCATCAGGCAGTCCTTCAGCCAACAGGGTAACGCCAGAGTAACATTAGGGGAACGTTGGAAGGTGTGTATTTAGTGTATGTAGTGACCTTATGTCAGAAAACACTGTACTTGACAAACAAGTACAATGGAAGTACAATGGAATAAAATAGGATTAAAACAAATTAAAATGGCAAACTTTGCCATATTCTGATCCACTGTAATTCTAACATGATTTATAGATACAGTGCACATTAAGGCAGAAAGCCCTATACCTGTGAATTGGAATCAGTCTCTCAGGAGCCTCTACAAGCCACTAGACCAGTGCTGTAAGTAGTAGAAACAAGGATGGTGCAAATTATTCAATGTGAAATCCCACAGCTGCTTAAAGTGCTCCACCATTGTCAGATTGCTTATTTTGTAAGCATACATGGGCATATATTATGAGAATCCCTTGGCAACCTTTGGAAACACAGACACTGCAAAGCATCTATTTATAAAATATGGTTAGTCTTTTTTCTCACACTAGATTAACTAACCCCCCCCCAGCAATGTAAGGAGTGGCAAGGAAACATTATGGAATTTGTACATAATGTGTCGGCAGTTCCATTTTAGTTCTCTTAAGCTTACCCTAAATTTAGTATTGTTTTAAAGATTATTATAGTAAAAAATGTCACTACAGCACACATTTCTATTTATCAATTTTATTTCTCAATTTGTTTTATTTAAACACAATACCTAAATGCCATAAAAAACAGCTAAAAAGGGCCGGTCCACCCCCAAAACTAAAGTTTAAAGGGCATCTCCACAAATATGTTCTTTAAAATTTCCAACGACCTAGACCTTGCTAGGATAATATTCCCAAAACCGCATTCTAAACTTACTTACCAGCCCTCGTTCCATAGGTGGCAGAAGGGGCCAATCCGGCAGCCTATCAGTGATTGGCTGAGACTCAAACTTTTTTTGGGCATGGCTTTTAACAGATATGACAACCTCATGAGTTAAAACAAACTGCCTATTATACTATATAGGATGGGATTGTAGTATGGGCAACACACATAGCAATGTTTTCTAAAGGAACGTTCGCACGTGCCATGGCGGATGCTGACCCACGACGCACAATGTGTATGAATGGGTGTTTCGGGCCAATAATAGCCCTGTGTATGGGCACTTTATCAGATGAAATGCCTGTCCGGCGGACAGCCGTTCATACACATGGTGTGTCGTGGTTCGGCACCTGTGAACGCACGTGTGTACGAACCTAAGTTGGGCACACACAGCCACGATTTTTACAAAGTGACAGACAGAATCAGCGAGATTCTGTCTGTCACTTTGTTACGATCAAGCTACACATAGTCCCAAGTGTTCTCCCTATGTAAAGCAAAGGGAAAACAATAGCCAGCTGCGGCTGACTCCCTATACTTTAAGACCACGGACTTCAAGGCAATGGTGATCTTCGTCAGTCTCACAATCGTTCAGAAAGGGAGTAGAAGGGAAACGATGCCGCTGGACCTGACAGTATTGTCCCTTTCTCATTACTGTGTGTACCCAGCTTAATAAATGAAATTCTCCACCTGGAGTGGTTGACCTATCTGCCTTGCTACATATTGTATTCTGATTCCTCTAAATGGCTTGGGTTGGAGGATGCCCCTCCGATTTCCAACTACTATGATTTTGAAAGTTTAAATGCAGGATATGAATCCTGGGAGAACTTAAGGAAAAAATTAAAATGATTACACTCACTGCCAGGCATTCTAATGATTATTAAAATGAGTTTATTCTCATAGCTATGTCACAAAATAACGAACTTCCACAAAATGTCCTCCAGCATTAAATCATATTTACACGGAGATGACCTTGTCTGTAAACAACATGCAAAACTGCCCATGCATGTCTGTTCCATTTCATTGAAATTAACTGATAAAAACACTGACCAATTACAAATCACAGTGCTAACACTGGGAACTGCTATTGGTTAACCCCCTTACGATCCCTTTGAACTGTTAAGTTTGGATTATACCAGTTGATACTTGCGCTTATTTTCCTGCATTTGATTCTTGATTACTTTATTTACTTTAAAAAGAAAAAACACCAAAGATGCTCCTGTCTTTATTGCATGGCAGAAAAGCAGAATTCAGGTGTGAAATTAGCTCCTTTCATCATTAGTTCAATTACAGAAACTGATTTAAGCAGTTGACTGTACAGCAAATGAAGCAAAGATGTGAAAAAGTGGAATTATACTGCCACTATCTGGCTGATTATGCAAACAGCAATAAAACAATGTAATCTTAGCCACAGATAAAGAAAAGATATGGTGTTTCTATTGTTCACCGATTAATATGCTGAGCATCATGCTTATTTCTTTATCTTCGTATATGTATAATATTGTACAATGTTCCAAGTTGTATCACTTCTTTTCTTTGCGAAGTTGCAACAGGAATAAGACTCTTTATGGCAGAGTATATAGAATACAAATTAAAAGACCGTTTGAGAAACACTGTCCTTAATTTTTTCACAAAAATTAATAATCCTCTTACCCTAGGCATAATGTACATGAGCAATTGCATTTTACCATTTGATGTTGTGTGGCTTTAAAGCCACTCTTCTACACACATGGTGCATTTACTAGTGTGAAATCTGAGAATGCCTGGGTCAAAGGTACAGACAGCATGGGTTTATTGGGAAGAAAGATGGAACTTTCAGGATGCTGTATTTTTTCTTCATAAATTAAATCTTATGAAACTTGTCTTCTTTTACCGTTTCTTTTATATCAAATACCTTTAACAACTTTAACAGTTGTTTTAAGTTACTACCAGAAGAGCAATTTTATTCACATAGTGCAAAAACATCTGGCTCCTCTTTTTTTGTATATAAACTGTATGAAGTGGTTTTTGCTCCTTCAGGGAATTGGTGCATAGCCTGTTGTAGAGGCACCTATTCACCTCATCTATAGAAACAACAGATATAAGCCATGCACACCAGACTTGCGTGATACTGTGTACTTTATTGCGTTATACACAGGTACATCAAGGTGACGTTTCGGTACAGATATAATAAAGTTTTGTCTGAAGATGTACCTGTGTATAACGCAATAAAGTACACAGGATCACGCAAGTCTGGTGTGCATGGCTTATATCTGTTGTTTCTATAATTGTCACTACCGTGCCTTAGTCTGCCATTTGGCACCCAGCATGTTATACTCTAAATTTGAGTAGGTGTGTGCAGGATTACTCTCTTTGATGTATATTATTCACCTCATATCAGTCATTCAGACACTCCATATATATTTCTCTTTTTGCCTTTATTTTCTTACATACATATATTGCAACTCGAGTACTGCGATTATTTTCGAAAAGTCTGTATTAATAATTGCAATATATTTAAAGGGCATGTCCACCCCCAAAACTATAATCCCCCCAACTACTGGCCCCACCATGTAGTGTTGTTTAATCCTTACCTCACATCCCAGCTCCATAGGGTTCTCCTGTAGTCCCCCCCCAAAGTCCCAAAAACTGCCCACCAGGAGGCTAGCAGAGTCCATATAGGACTCTGCCTCCTACCTGGCCTCCGGGAGAAGTTTGGCATGCGTACTGCAGCCCTTCTCCCCCTCCCTCCCCCTCCCTCTCCCTCCCTCTCCCGATTCCCTCCCCCTAGCGTAAAATCTTTAATATATAAGATTCCCCCTGGGCTCCCAGCCCCAACCGCATTATTTTTATTTTTGAAAGCTCCCCACTCTTACTTACCTCTCCTCTTTCCACCGCCGAGTGACTGCCGGCAGCCGCGTCCGTGATTGGCTGCCGCTCAGCCAATCACAGACGCGACTGCCGGTCCCGCCCCTCTGCTTGCATTTCCTTGCAAGCAGAGGGCCGGGAGCGCGGCGGAGGAAAGAGGGGAGGTAAGTAGAGTTTGGGAGGCTTTCTAAAAATAAAAATAATGCAGTTGGGGCTGGGGGACCAGGGGGAAGGCTATATTGAAAAATAGGTTTAAGGGTGGACATACCCTTTAAGAAAATAAAGGCAAAAAGAGTTATGTACACCGAGTGCTGCCTTAATGACATACATACACATATATATATAAAAATATATATATATATATATATATATACACACTTCGAAGAATAAAAGCACTCAGCAGGTTTTATCAAAATACAACATCCATTTATTGTGATCTACATGTTTTAGTCCATTACTAGGCCAGGATAATTAACAAAAACCCTAAACACCTTTAAATAGTGGCAGAACGTCAACTCACCCATAACCTCCACACCTGTGTCATTAAAATATGTACTCACTCCTTATTGTGATCGAACTGCCAAATTCCCCTCAAGTGCTTACCCCACATCGTGAACTCATAGCATGACTAGTATATAGAGTCCTGTAGCACTTCAGTGAAAGGAAACCCCTTGTGTCCCCGTGGATTGTAAGATCTGTTATAGGTTATCTCATCTCTTGCACCAATCCAATGCACCACCTGAGCACTACGGAATCTTCACAGGATCAAACGGACCATGTCGCTGCTCGCACTAGTACGTGTCCGGTTTCATCACCGTATCATCCGTTAACCCTATGGGTGGATCACAATGGGTTCTCTATACATAAGGATCCAGCTACAATCTAAAAAGTATTACAAGGGAGAAAATAAAGGTCCTGAACCTGCTCCTGGAGAATGACAATACTGGCATAGATCAAGTAATTCATTCGTTTTACATAGAAATAGAGAGCACTCTAATCAACAACAAAAGGAAGAAACTACAGAGACTAAAGGTTTGTACACACTTCCAATGTTTGCATCGAGCAACGACCCCCGATGAGATACATCCGAGGGACGTACGGGTGTTTCGGGCGAGAATCGTGCATGTATTCGTTCGTTCGAGAGTCATTTGGCTCGGGGCCTTTAGACAGAAAGCAAAATTCCATGCCATTCCAAAAGCACAAAAAAGACAACCAAACTGTTATTAATCTTTCTACATACAAACCTAAAACAGCAGCAATGTCCGTACTCTCAAAAGGACTGTCATTATGCCCATTAAAATCCATAGACAAAATCCAGCTGTGTAATGACCTGGAAGAATTCTTCAGAAGACTGCGACTTAAGCACTTCCACAATAACGATTTCAACGCCACCGATGTTGAATGCCGGCATATTAATCCCCTAAAAAGATCTACTTGGACCCCTAAACCCCTAAGGGTTGGCTCCAGAACCCTACTTTGGACAAATATATTAACTTCAGAGAGAGTGTGTCACATCCACATTTCTACACAAAGCAGAGGGATGTGTACACAACATAAGCAGAAAAGAAAAAAAGACAAAATTATAATTATATGTTATATATTTGTTCAGGCCGATCGCCTGCTTGTGGTGAATAGCCTAAAGTTGGGTACACACAACAGATTTTTGAAAAATGACAGACAGGATCTGCAAGGTCATTTTTTAAAGCTCAGGATACACACAGTCCTGAGCAGTACATAGGGAGAACGTTCTACACTGTGTGTTTCCCTCGACCGCAGCCAACTCCCTGTAATGGGGGTCTACCGTGGCCAAGGGAAATTTTTGGGCTTTCCCAAATGACTGTGAGGCCGACCCAAACATTTGTCAGTTGCATGCTCATTCAGGAAAGCCAATACACATTGGGGCTTTATCGCTAGTGTGTGTAGCTCTAGGAGAAGTGTTTCTGACTGTTTGTTTAATCTTTGCCAATCCTTTTATTACCTGCTGTGATCACTGAACGTATAGTTATGGTTTTATTTACAACAGCCATTGCCAGGCATTAGGGCAAAAGATAACATTTGTATAATGTCAGTAAGTCTTTGTTCTTTTAAGTATAAAATAGAGCGCTTTACTAGATTTAATATTGTATCGTGCCACCTACCGAGTGCCAGTACATGCCAGTGTCATTCTCAGGATCACCACCTGCAGGGCCTGCCTTTAATATGTGCCAGCGTGCAGGAAGATACTGGGGCGACTTTAAAAATTTGTTTCAGGTCTAGGAACACGCCTGCCTATAAAAGGTATTATTTTATATCCAAGATGTCTTATTATTATTAACCTGATGTAATTCCCCTTCTAAAGCATGATATCCAAACAAGTTTAATAAAAGCCTTCCATCACACCTTTACAATGAACACTGGATCACATTTCAAGGTAAAACGTTAAAAAAGCTATATTGTTGAAGCAGTTAAGCAATACAACTTCCTTAAAGGCCTGAACCGCAATGCACGATATGTACAAACGTGGGTTATGACGACTATCGGTAAGTGTAAGGCACTCAGTCAGTCCACCCCGTAACACACAAATGTTTACCATACAGGTGTTTCGGACTACTATCATTTACTGTATGGACCCCCCGTCGGGCCTCGTCGATGATCTGACCCAGTGGGTCATCAACGAAGCCCGATAGAACAGCATCCTGATCAGACATCTTACTTAAAAGGACAATTATACTCACCTTCCCTCCGCTCCTCTTCTTTGTTCATTAGCTTTTACCCAGGGTGAGGACCTGAACCGCTACAAGCGTGCCTTCCTATTGGCCTTGTCGCCGACGGGGAGGAGGGGGCGGAGCCTACCAGAGCAGTGTTGCTCTGAGACTCTGCTGTAAGTTACGCAAACCCAGGGGTGAGGACCTAGCGGGTCAGGTCCTCACCCTGGGTAAAAGCTAATGAACAAAGAAGAGGAGCAGAGGGAAGGTGAGTATAATTGTCCTTTAAGAAGGATAGACCGATTGTGTAAACATATAAAATTTTAGCGTATAACGATCTATCATTTGAACATGTGTGCTTTACCCAGCTGTCATTAGATGCTACATTAGCATTTCTCACAAGCTAGCCACCCCCCATCTCTTTTACATAAATGTTTCATGATCTAAAACAATGCCAAAGTACAAAAAAAAGAATATCAAAATAAGTTGTATAGTTTATTGTTCATATCCGAACAGCATTTTCTCTAAAGACAAACAATTTCACTCTTTTGACACTAGATGGCACCCAATTACATTTTATCAACTTCAGGTATTATTGTTTAATTTGGGGTCATATCTGACTATACAAAACAAGAACCGATACTACAAACAGGCCTACTTGCACTGCAGTCTAAAACAGACAATTGTTTTGTTTTTACACCAGTAGGTGTATAATTTAATTTTATTTATAATTATATATTTGTTATAGTTTGGAAATTATTTCAAAATAACAACAATAAAACACTCACCCACCATTATATTATCAAAATGCTTAAAGCTCAGCAGTTTGCATGCAACTGTAACAGCAGTGTCAAGCACTATAACTATTATATCCTTCTGGACACCTGGGTCATTTTTATCTATCTAGCACTAGCAAAAATCTTTAAGTTACAAATGCTTGTGAAGGTTCTCACTCATCCGGGTCATGGTAAATCCATTGTATTTAGTTAAATTAACTGGACTTAAAAAGTTTAGGTCTTGAAGACGTTTCGCTAGTCATCCGACTGGCTTTCTCAATTCAGAATGACTTGTACAAGAATCTGTTGGCAATTATGTACCCTGGAAAGTCCCAATTAGCATATCACAGCCAGGTGTTAGGGACCTTCTGAATGCAAGGTGTGGATGCATTGAGGCTAAGAGGTGTTTTGAAACTGCCCAGGGTAAGATGTCAAAACAGCATTGTACATTGCAGTCAGCTGTTTTTTGGTTATCTAAAAACTAAGCCATTAGACAATGTTTAGTTATTAACAAAATTGAATTACAAAATAAATTAACATGGGTGTTTTAGGGGTTGTTTGTCTTTAAGCTGACTGAATATTCTCAAAAACTAGCCTTTCTATGTTGTTTGTACAATTTGAAAATCTAAGGCTGGGTACACACCAGCAGAACGTTTGTTACTAGTCCGTGCTCGGCTGGGAAAAATGACTGTTGGTTGCGACAATAGTGGCCGCGGCCGATAGTTTGAGTGGCCATAGAGAACCGCACAATCGGATGTAATTAACCAACAGGTACCATCGCCCATATCGGACGGACTGGCTGCCCCACACCATAAGATATTTCTGGCCGACTGACCGACCACTATATGCTATCCATATAAATGCTATAAAAGAGCACATATGTGGCTTAAGAATCCAGTGGAATCAGTCTGTGATATGCTAGAGATTTGTCATATTGAAGTCAGGCTGGTGTATATAAGCTTGACTAAAAACAATGGCAGGGCTGGCATTTGATTCACATGAAAAAGACTGATCTTAACAGATGGGAGAGGGCAGATAATAGGTCTTCCCAATTTTCAATTTACAAAGTTGCAGAAATTAGCTACCGGTATTTATTTTATTTTGATTAAGAAGCAGTAAAATGATTTCTATTTTTATACAGTAAATAGCATACTGTATGCTGTAGAAGTTTAGTGGAAAGACTGGAATTATAATGCCATTAAACCAGAGCATCTCTGCATAAAATAGCAATGCGGGAGTTTAGATGGTAAATGTAAAAATTCTAACCCACCAGAAGAAATTAACTAGTCAGTTAGTGCTGTGAAATATGAAGACACTTTTGTGGTGTATTAATTACACAGTTTTATTTTATTTACCATCATAATTGTATTTACCATATATTATTGCTTTAGTAAATTATAAAATGATAACAATAATCATTCTCAATTTAATGTGAATGCTGCCTCTGATTAAATGAAAATACTGCCTCTGATAATATCAGTTCATTGTATTTATTAAGCAATTATTAAAATTATAGTTGGTTATTAAAGGCTTGTACACGTGTACAAGGTAGCTGACCTGTGACGCATATTGTTTGTTTCTGATCACACGTGAAATGTAATATACTGATTAATATTTTTAAGGTGAACTCAGTTTTGGTTTTCTGGGCGAATACAATAAACTCTGGTTCCTTTTTTATACTCTAAAATTTAATAGGGTTTTCTAGATATATGCTTACTGCCCAGACACACAAAATTACATTGTGTATTCTGAATATGCAAAAGAAAACCATTAAATCAGAAGTGATTTAATAATCACTTTAAAATACATGTTGTCCCGAAAAAAGAAATCTCTCATCTTCCCTGTATATTGCAGGTCTTCCTGCTGTAAAACTCACTAATCCCAAAAGTGCAAAGTTTTCAAAATTGTACTAGCACTGAACTCCAAGACAGTGGAAAAACTGTCTGGCATTGAAAGGGTTTATTACAGTAGGTTTATTGCATACATTTTCTTAATAGGGTTGCAGCTTATTAAGGATGCCTTAGAGGATAGAGATTAATTTTAGTATCTCATTCAAAAGAGGTCCCTGATCTAATTAATTCATCAGACCCTCTTTGATAATGTTCAATAATGATCAGCAAGCAGAGGACATGGGTCAAAACAAGAAAGCAACCTTTATAAAACACCATATACCACTATCATGCTTAACTTTTCCCCCGCACTTTTCAGAACTAAATTAAATCTTTTTTTGTTTGTTTGTTTTATCAGTATACTTTTTAAGTCCATTGGACCAAACCAAATCTTTTATTTTATTCATCTTTATTTTATGTGCTGGGACTGTACATTTGCTCCAATACAATATCAACTAGAAACACGTTAAAGAGCATCTCCACTCTTAAAACAAAAAACGGGTCCCTTGTTAGTTATCTACCTCCAATCCCAACTAATATATTCAATACCTTATTTAGATGCCTTAGTAGCCAGATATTTAAAGTAAAATATTGCCTTCATTCTGGCAGAGTAAGCTGGCTCCTCCCTTCATGCAGTCAATCAAGGCTGTGGCTACCGACATTACATCACAACCAATGGTTGACTGCCGTCTGCATACGATTAAGCTTATAAAAAGCTCATTAAGCAAAGGGAGTCGGCAGATACCTTTGCCTGGACGGAGAACGTTATTTAATGTCTTTTCACAACTGCATGTAATAAAGTGGTAAAAAAGCTGGTTGTTTGCAGGCAGATAACGGACAAGTAACTAGTTTTTTATTGTTATGGTGACATGCCATTTAATTAGAATTGGTTTTAAATGTTTAGTGTCCCCAGAAAAAAGCAATGGCATACGGTATCAGTAGGAATTTCAGAAAGTTCAGATGAAATAAATACTTTTTCAAGGGGAAAAAAATTGCCTGGGTCATAATTTTACAATCAATTTTTTCAAAGGCTGAATTTAAATTAACTGGGAGAGCAATACTGTAGTTGACTGGACTAGTGCTTTAAACAAAAACAACAGTTTCAGCATTTCAATTTTTAAATTGTGCCAAGTTGTTAATATCAATTATAACTTTAATGCAGCAAAAACTGTATCAAGGAAGAAAATGGTTGTTCATTTGCAGATCAAACAGGAAGCACTTACATTTGTCCAGGTAAATAGACCCCATGCTGGAGTTCAAATTGCATTTGACATTTCACTGTAAACTTAATAAATTTAGTTTAATAGGATATTGTGGTCTAAAAATTGCATTTCCACAACATTTTATGGAGGTGACAATTTAAGCAAACTGCCTTATAAACGTTCCAACTCAGGTTTACATTATATTCTTTGCCTTTATTCAATGATAAGCAAACTTAGCACGTAAGTTTACAATTACAACCACAAATTTTACTGAAGACTACCCAGCTGAAGCAGTAAACTTACAGACGCTTCAGCCATCAGCATGGGTGTCCACAGAAATTTTTCCAGGGGGGGAACAAGGGAAAAATAATGGCGTGCATTGCACGCCGCTGCCATGGAAGTAGGTGTTGTCTTGAGGGGGGGGGGGAATTAAATGTTAAAAAATATAAATATAACATAATATAACATTTAAACAAGTTTTGGGGTTGAAGGGTAATTTTGCCTATTTCATTTATATTAATGCAACACAGAATAAATGTGATATAACGGAAATATGCCTTGCATGTATCCTCAAAAAAAAAATTATATTTCTCAAATAGATATAGATTAAATATATACAGGGAGATAGACGGATAGGCATACAGACAGATAAAAGAAAGACATAGGATAGCAGACAGACAGATAGCTAAAACAGACAGATAGAATAGATAAATAGATTTAAAACTGGTACCATACCTGGCATATAACTAACAATTGTGTGTATATATACAAGTGATCTTGGGTTCAGAGAGGGAAGGAGGAGAGAAGCGATTGATGAATACCCCTGACCGAATACATAACATGGTCGTCATGGGTATAAACAGGGATAAATAGAAAGACAAACAAAGACATTGAGAGACTAGATGGAGATAGGAGAAACAGAAAGAACAATATAGAGACAGATTGACTGGTGAATAGGCTGGCACTGAGATTGCTGAATAGGTATTGAGAGACAGGTGAACAGGCCGGCATTGAGAGACAGGTGAACAGGCCAGCATTGAGAGACAGGTGAACAGGCCGGCATTGAGAGACAGGTGAGACTAGTACCACTCAGGACCATCAAGATCCACAGCATTACCTTCTAACAGCAGCCCCCATGACTACATACTCCTAAACCCTCCTCCCTATACTGAAGCCCATGAAGACCCACAGCCCCACCATTATCCCCCAGCAGCCACGTTCAATGCTGTTACATTACACAAATTAGTAGTACCTTATCAGGCCATCAATCTCACCCACTCACTGCTGGTCTGCCTCCTTTACACCACCACGATTCAGCCGATTGCCGTGTCTAACTTTCTCTCTCTGCATGTGGGGGGGCGCAAGTGCCCTCCCTTGCCCCTATGTGCAGACACCCATGGCCATCAGTAGAACTTGTGCAGCCTCATATAACCATGTTAAGTGATTTGTCTGGTGAAATTGCAATGTCAGGGAGCAATCCTATTGTTTTCCTGCATTGTGGAACATCTCCCGATCCTTCCCCTCTACATTTAAAGGATAAATGTATTGCCTTAATGCATTTTTTTTTTAATTGCTTTAAAAAGAGTAAAGGTGTGCAGCCCTCCCTATAAATTTTTTCCCCTGATTTCAAGCCTCTCTCCGTCTCAATTAGCCATGCTGTGACGGGGGCATAACGATTCTGTCTGCCTCTAACGGTCACTCAGAGCTAGCATGCGAGAAAACACTCACCCATTGATTAGCTTGATTATGTAGGCTGTATTCTAGCAACAGGACAGTTCAAGTTTGTTTGACTGTCAGAGGAGGAGAGAGGTTGTAACAGACATTCCCACCAGCCAATGACAAGTAATAAGTTAACGATGGCCCTGGGCCGTCTAGGAGGCGGGCTGTTAGCACTCATCCTTGCTGTGCGATATCTAAGGGAATGCAGCACGGTTGTAAATGAGAGTAAGTGATTTCAGCTGCTGGAAGTGTGGACATGTAATGGGGGTGATGTTTGTTTTTTTGGGTACTGTTGTCCTTTAAACAGAACAGGAAATCGGTCATTACAGAGCAGCCTCTCTGCAAAGCCAATTTTCTGTACAATTATTTGACATCTGTATATAACATTTCTAAATGCTGAAACAGACACAAAACTTTTGGATTTGATATGCAGCAGTTGTGGTAAATTATCCAGCTTAAGGTAATTACAAACTTGACAATTCAAATATCTGTTTGCTTTGTTGTTAGCATGCTTGTTTAAATGACCAACAAGGACCTACGGATCAAAAAGATTATTTTTTCAGATTGTATCTTGATTGCATAGACAAACTTTCCATTATTTGCTGAACATCTGGCACTGATAAACATTTTAAGGCTAGCAAGATTACTTTTATCCTCGGATTTCCAGTCTTTAAATAAATCACTATTGCAGAAGACTATAAATGTTCTTACACGCGTGCATACTAGGATGACGACCCGCAATGCACAATGTGTATGCAGGGCCATTTCAGGCGATAATCGCGCAGTGTATGGGCACTTTGTTGGCCAGAACGCAAGTTCGTTTGAAAATCTGTAAGCCAGGCAACAATCCCCGAACGAATGGCCGACAAAGTGCCCATACACAAGCTTAAAGGGACTGTCCACCCCCCTTTCCAAAAACGGATATAATGTAGATAACCCCCCAAAACCTTAACTTCGTTTTAGTCACAATTTACAAATCAGCTCCCACACAGAGTTATTATACTCACAAGCTCCTCTCTCCACCGCTGCTTCCGGGTTCTTCTCCCAGTCTCCACTGTGGCTGCTCTGTTCTTTTTGTGTTCTTGAGCAGCCGCAGTGGAGACTGCTCCGGGAATGGCAGTCAGTGATTGGCCATGACGTCACAGTCACGGCCGACACTGTCTGCCTTACCTGGAAGTGCAGAGCCACGGCAGTGGAGAGAGGAGGAGCATGTAAGTATAATATCTATGTATGGGAGCGGATTTGTAAATTGTGACTAAAACGAAGTTAAGGTTTTGGGGGGTTATCTACATTATATCAGTTTTTGGAAATAGGGGTGGGCAGTCCCTTTAAAAGGGACTGTAAATTCCCCATCATCCTTAAAAATAACTATGTGCCATCCGTTTCTATTATTCACAGGGAGGTGAGAACGCTTATTCTCACCTCCCTTTGAATAATAGGACGCTCGGGGGACCTGGAACTTACCTTACCGGCGCTCCACTTGCAGCCGCTCCTTCACTGAAAGCCGCTCTGTCCCGACCACGCGCCCTATCTTAGGCGCATGCGCACCAATACAAAAGATAGGGCGCGCGACAGTTGATCAGTGAGGGAGCGGCTTGCGGGTGGAGTGCGGTAAGGTAAGTTCCAGGTCCCTCGAGCGTCCTATTATTCACAGGGAGGTGAGAATAAGCGTTCTCACCTCCCTGTGAATAATAGAAACAGATGCCACATAGTTATTTTTATGGGTTTAGTGTTCCTTTAAGAAAGGCATTCTGATCAAAAGCCCATGTACAACAACATATTTACCATGAATGATTTGATTAATAAAACGGCTTGATCTGTGAAGATTTAATTGTAATTAACTGATGATTTGTCCAGAGGTTTTCAGATATTGGCAATGCAGATTTCTCAAGGCACAACTCTGTTCCTAATGTTGGACTTCAAGTTGTAATTACTCATATTTTATGCACTTTACAGTGTGTGTCGTATTCTAATGTAGCGTAAAGTTACACTATACTGATATATTTATATTGGTGAAAATATTTTCCCTACCAAAATTATGAGGCACCAGTGTGCCTCAGCTTACCCTTTGAGGAACGCTGCAATAGAAAACAGAGGTAAGATTCCCATACACTGTACTCAAAAAAATGCATCCAACCAACGCCTGCAAGTATGAAGAACCGTCTGACCCGTACTTTTTTGCAATCAACTTGTGAAAAATAACTGGTCCAGATAGGAATGTTGCATAAACATTGGAAGGAAAAGCACAATTTAGACATTAATGTATCCTTAAGTCAAACTTAAAGGGGAACTGTGGTCTCCTAACGAGTTTAGTTTCCTACCTTTAAAACGAGCCATCAACCACCTCTCTACGTGCTCCGCAGCCCAAGATATACAGAAATGGCTGACCAGAAAGACTGACATGTGACATTCCTAAGGCTTCTCCTGCACAGTGCTGCCGGTGAGCACAGCCTCAGACTCCCTCAGTGTGTGAGGGAGACTGGAAGTTCCACCTCCTCTCTGCTGTGTGAAGTCCTGACAGGGAAGGTAAGGGAATCTACATCCCTTCTCTCCCACTATGTGAAAACAGCCTTTCAGGCAGAGTTCTCACTGTGCCTGAAAAGGCCATTTACACAGAGTTTTCTGTAGGTGGGGGGGGTCTGTAGGTGGGCGGGGCTTGGGCACCCGTGAGTGTGTGGGGCCACATGGGGCTGTAAGAGAATGGGCCATGGGGGGCCTGCAACTGGAGGGACAATGGGGTCCATGAGTGGGAGGGACCAGGGGGGCTGCAAAGGGGAGGAGGAGACAGGGCAGATTGAATGACATGGATTCAGAGCAGAAAGCAGGAAGTGCAGGGGACCTGGTGATGCTGCTGCCATATCACACACAAAAATGTAAATATCTTCAAAACTATGCAAAATAAACAACAAAAATAAAATGAAAAAATTCTCAGGAGAGCAATTCCTATCAATTTACCTAAAGTCATTTTTGGACCACAGTTCCCCTTTAAGCGCAGTCTATCTGACTTCTGGGACTTCAGTCCTGAATAAGACGAATAATACAACAGATATATTTACAATAGTTTGCAAGAAGCACGCTAATTCTAGTGCAGCAGGTCTAGTATTTGGCATTTTTGATACTTAACATTTAAAGAGGGTATGTGCAGTTAAAAACAAGCAATTACCATGAGGTATATGTTTAATCGTTGTAACTGTCCCGGTAACCCTTGGTGGCTTATCAGATTTATACTTCATGACACCCAGAAAAGGCTGTCAGGTGGGTTTCTTGTGAATCAGTGATTCTTCATCAATATAGCCAAGATGTACACAAATATTTTTGACATTAAAGGGCCTGTCCACCCCCAAAATCGAACTTTTAGCATTAAAGGGCATGTCCACCCCCAAAACTATAATGTAACCCACTACTGTCCCCACACTGTAGTGTAATAAAATCTTTACCTTACATTCCAGCTCCAAACGTGTGTAATGTTCCCTGTAATGTTCCCACAAATTCCTGGCCACCAGGAGCCTAGCAGAGTCTAAGCACCGCCTCTTCACTCGCGCATCACCAAGAGGAAGGGAGGGAGGTGAGGAGAATGGGCGTCTTTCACTGTTTTGCGTGGATGCGCATGTGCCAAACCTCGACATGGTGAGGTACAAGGTGGAATACTTTCCATCTATCTCAACCTCCTAGTGCTCGTTTTTTGGAACTTTGCATTGGCTATCCCCAGCAACCAGAGAGCTTTCAGGCAAACTGTATGTATGTGATGTAGCATTGCAGTATGTGTTCTATTGAAGTTCATTTTATAGCATTGGGGGTGGACATGCCCTTTAAGAGCCAGTCAGGAATCTCTAGGAATCGGTCTACATTTTGACACAATTCCCTTTGATCTCACTTGTTCCCAGGTGGGGGGGGGGGGGGGGGAGCTGGAGGAGGGGCAGTGCTGAGTCCTCATAGCTATGGAGAGAGACAGAGAGATCCTCATTGTAAGTAAGTTGTTTTTTTTATGAGTTTACGGAGCCTGACAAACAGAAAGAGCCTAGACAGGAACTACCACTGCTGATAAGTGTCAGTGACACTCCAATCTGCACTGTACTACCTGTGGGAGACAGAGCCGTGCACTGAGCTGTCAAGTAAACTTAATAACCAGGTTTCTGTATGAGTTGTCAGGCCAGTAGTGTGTCTGGTTTGGGAGACAATGACCTTCTCTTTTAATGTGATGCCTGGAAGAGGAAGGGAGGGTTATCTGCTATTCTGTATTTATGAGACCCCCATACATTGCTTTTAGCTTCCTTCAAAGGCTGATCAGGCTGTTAACACTTGCAGCTCATTACTTAAAGAAAGCTGAAAGCAATGCATGGGGGTCTCAATAATAATGAATATAACCAGTGTTACCAGCAATTAGACTCATCCCTTCCACTAGGGAAGTGTTAGAACCACCCCTCTGTTAATTGATTAGTCAGCCCTCCAGTTCATTAGCCAGTGTTTGTCAGCCCTCCAGTTCATTAGCCAGTGTTTGTCAGCCCTCCAGTTCATTAGCCAGTGTTTGTCAGCCCTCCAGTTCATTAGCCAGTGTTTGTCAGCCCTCCAGTTCATTAGCCAGTGTTTGTCAGCCCTCCAGTTCATTAGCCAGTGTTTGTCAGCCCTCCAGTTCATTAGCCAGTGTTTGTCAGCCCTCCAGTTCATTAGCCAGTGTTTGTCAGCCCCTCCAGTTCATTAGCCAGTGTTTGTCAGCCCTCCAGTTCATTAGCCAGTGTTTGTCAGCCCTCCAGTTCATTAGCCAGTGTTTGTCAGCCCTCCAGTTCCCAAACTAATGTCAGACAGCCCTCCAGTTCCCAAACCAATGTCAGACAGCCCTCCAGTTCCCAAACCAATGTCAGACAGCCACCCAGTTCCCAAACCAGAGTCAGACAGCCCTCCAGTTCCCAAACCAGTCAGCCAGCCCTCCAGTTCCCAAACCAGCATCAGACAGCCCTCCAGTTCCCAAACCAGTCAGACAGCCCACCAGTTCCCAAACCAGTCAGACAGCCCTCCAGTTCCCAAACCAATGTCAGACAGCCCTCCAGTTCCCAAACCAATGTCAGACAGCCCTCCAGTTCCCAAACCAATGTCAGACAGCCCTCCAGTTCCCAAACCAGAGTCAGACAGCCCTCCAGTTCCCAAACCAGTCAGCCAGCCCTCCAGTTCCCAAACCAGCATCAGACAGCCTCCAGTTCCCAAACAGTCGACAGCTATCCAGTTCCCAAACCAGTCAGACAGCCCTCCAGTTCCCAAACCAATGTCAGACAGCCCTCCAGTTCCCAAACCAATGTCAGACAGCCCTCCAGTTCCCAAACCAGAGTCAGACAGCCCTCCAGTTCCCAAACCAGAGTCTGACAGCCCTCCAGTTCCCAAAACAGTCAGCCAGCCCTTCAGTTCCCAAACTAGAGTCAGACAGCCCTTCAGTTCCCAAACTAGTCAGACAGCCTTCCAGTTCCCAAACCAGTCAGACAGCCCTCCAGTTCCCAAACCAGAGTCAGACAGCCCTCCAGTTCCCAAATCAGTCAGACAGCCCTCCAGTTCCCAAACCAGTGACAGTGTCAGTCAGCCCTCTATCTGAAAAAAACAGTTTTAAGTCAGCCCTCCAGTTCCCAAACCAGCTTTACAGTCAGCCCACCAGTTCACCAGTTAGTGGTAGACAGCAAAACAGAATACTACAGAAGAGTTTATGAAAATAAGGCACTTGAAAGATGAAATGTAAGATGTTTCTAAAGATATCTCAAGAAATAGGGGTCAGATTTGGGAAGAATGATGTTTTCAGTAATGGGCAATTCAAAACACAATTGTTATCTGTATAGATACCCTTTAACAGACTGTTTTCGACAGGATAATCATTAAACAGGGGAGTGGCTTAGGCACGCTACTAACTCCACCCCTGTCTGTAAAAATTTTGAAATTATGTTGGCAATCTTTGTAAAAAAAATAAAAACAGGATATGTCAAATTTATTCTCTTTCTCTTGTTAACTATTGATCATAATGAGATTAAATTAATGTCAAGCGGGAATTGAGTTAAAGTGGCCCTCCAAAACAATCCTAGTTTCTAATTTTGCCACCTGGAAAAATGAATTGCCCACCATGTATTAGTCATTTTTTTACTAGAGCTCATCCAACTAAATTTCATTAAGCTGCTAATCAATTAAGCAAGAATTCTACATCTGAAATGGCATTTCAACATATGTCTGCTTTATCCAATTCACTACAATCTATGTTAGAGACCTGCATCGGGTCAGGTACCCAAGGTAACTGCGGGTTACCAGCTTTTAGGTTCGGGTAAACCACATTGAGTTTGAATAGATTACGGGCCGGGTTCTGGTAGAGAGAGCTGTGGGTCGTGTAGGAGAATTCCAGTCTGTCGGAAAAAAAATGTTGTTCCTGTCTATGGAGAGAGACCTGTCTGTAATAAATTGTTATCAATCCAAGACGATATGCAGTGTGCATAGCACCTTAAACTAAGCCACACTATGGCAGATAAGGGCAAATATATCTAGATGCAAAAGCTGAACTACAGCTCCCACCCTCTTACTGTGTTTTTGGCTGGGTAAATATTGAATTATCAACAGCTATAATGTCCATGGAATCTTAAACAGGATGCCATTGGGAATAGGAATACAGACAGATATGTTGAACTATAACTCTTGTAGTGCCAGGGTAGGTTTTGCCGAGATCACTGGGTAAAAAAGCAGTTAATGCTGCAGTGACTAGAAAGGTAGGGGTTAAAGTTCTCTTACCTCTGTTTTACTAGCAGATGTCAATATAAGCAAAGTAACAATCTCCTATAGAACAAAGTAAAACACCCTGTTACTTCTATCTGCACCTGCACCTATGCATAAGCAGACCAGAGCAAGTGTACACATTTGAACAGATGACGTGATTTCATTGGTCTTTGTAACCCCCCTCAAAAAAAGGTAAAAATGTACCTTCTAGATATATTCTATATACAGTGGTTTGCAAAAGTATTCGGCCCCTTTGAAGTTCTCCGCATTTTGTCACATTACTGCCACAAACATGAATCAATTTTATTGGAATTCCACATGAAAGACCAATACAAAGTGGTGTACACGTGATTCCAAACATTTTTAACAAATCAATAACTGCAAAGTGGGGTGTAATGTGACAAAATGTGGAAAACTTCAAAGGGGCCCGAATACTTTTGCAAACCACTGTAAATGATAGCACAAGTTATTCCTGCTCTCTGTAACTTTCAATGCAGCTGCCACAGCCTGCCACCTACCCCATAATCCCGTTATGGTACCTGCTCATTTTACTTTTCACTGCAGCTCCACCTGCTCCCTACCCATAATCCTCTGTTTTTTGTACCTGCTCATTGTAATGTCTCCCATAATGCAAGTTTAGACAGTGGTTGGAGACTGAAATGTATATTGTACACGGATAGGTAACCAGTAGATGTTTGAAAGCTATAACTCCCAGTATTCCTGGGCTATAAAGTGCTAGTAGGGGAATGCTGCGAGTTGTAGTTTTCAAAACATCTAGATAATACTGAATAATTGGTAAAGATTCAGATATGAACTGTATGTAGGGAATGGGGAAGATATTGTAAAATATAATTAGAATTATATATCTGATGTCCCCAGATCCAACTGCTCCCTACCCATAATCCTCTGGCTGGTACCAGCTCATTGTTACTTTCACTGCAGCTCCACCTGCTCCCTATCCATTATCCTGATTACATGTCCACACTTCCAGCAGCTGAAATCGCTCACTCACATTTACAGCCGTGCTGCCCTCCCTTCACACAGCAAAGTTAAGTGCTAAAAGCCCGCCTCCTAGACGGCCCAGGGCCATGATTAACATAACACTTGTAATTGGCTAATTGGAATGTCTGTTACATCCTCTCTCCTCCTCCTCTGCCAGTTAAACAAACTTGAAATGTCCCGTTGCTAGGATACAGCCTACATAATCAAGCTGATCAAGGGTGGGTGGAGGAGGGTTTTCTCCCATGCTAGTTTTGAGTGACAGTTAGAGGCAGACAATCGTTACGCCCCCTTTACAGCATGGCTAATGAAAGGCTAATTAAAGGCAGAAAGAGGCCGGAAATCAGGAAATAAATGTATGGGGAGGGCTGCATACCTTTACTCTTTCTAAATCAGTTTTTTTTAAAAAATGCATTGAGGCAATAGAGTTACCCTTTAATAGATATAAAGTATCCTTTACTTGGTAGGATCTCCTACCAGTGGGGCCTACATTTGTTTGAAAAATATAACTCCCAGCATTCCACTACAGCACTCACAGTATCTAAAGGCATCCAGAGAATTCTGGGAGATGTAGTTTACAGACATTTGGATGCCAGCAAGTTAAAGAACCCTGCTATATTTTAATAGTATGGTAGGTTTGTATGAACATATTTGCTTATGAATAAGTTATTTTAACTTTTAGACTTTTTTTTCTACCCTGTACAAATTTTAGGAAAGAAAAAATAAAAGCGGGTTGGGTTGTGGGCCTGAGATTTGAGGATCAGATTGCGGGTATGAAGGCGGGTAAAAAATCAAGTCGGGTGCTGGTAGCGGTTTTGTGGGTCGGGTGCAGGTCTGGAAAATTAGACCTACACAGGACTCTAAATTCCATGTTTAATACCTCTCAGAGGTCTTACCAGTTGTTCCTCCGTTTGGTTTATTGCATTTGTCCCTGTTTAGATTCTAAACAGAGAAACAAATTAAACACATTTAAGTGTGATCAACTTAAGAAAGGTATTAGGATAAATTAAAAATGTATGGCTTACCTGGCGAGAGAGTTGGGCTTTCTTCAAAACTTTCATCATCAGCACCATCATCTGCAATACCTGAGGCAAGAGAATCTTCTGGGGCAGATGCAGAATCTGGACTACTGGGCCTGCTAGCAGACTCACCATCACTGTTTGATCCATATCTGTCATGGTGAGAAACTGAACCACTTTCACTCAAGCTCCTACGTTCCTTTCTATGCACCCTGGAATGAAGCACCATTTGATGGTAAGTACGGAAAATCTTTCCACATTCAAAACATTCAGTGGATTTGTTCTGAGAGGAGCGCCTACTCTGACGAGATGGAGGTCTGAACTCTAAATCATTGGGACTCTCTGAAATATTTTCTGCTGGTTGCGTGTTGCCACCTTTGTCTGAGCGACTACTGCTGGCAGAGTTGCGTTTTTTAGGATTACTGGGTTGACTGTCCGGCTCTCGTTTTCGTTTTTCCGGATTACCAAGTATATATTCGCCTTTGTCTTTGTCATATGCTACATCAGCATCTGCCAAAGTTTCGTCCCAGCCCAGATATTTAACATAATCCGAAGGCTCCGCAACTTTTCCTTTGGTAGCCAGTTGCCATGCTTGGTAGCTGTTGATGGGGTCAAGCTCGGGAACTCTTTTTCCTTGCTGTGAATTTGGATCTTTATTTGCATCTTCTAAAGGTCTTAAGTGAAGATAGTCGAGAAAAAATTGCTTATTGGAAGCTGTATTTGGACTACCATCAGGCAACTTTTCACCAATTTGCACTGTTTGCCCCTCATCTGTGTTTTCTTCAGTTTTGCAGTGTACTAGATTGTGTGCATTCAGGCTATCCGTATTTGTAAACAAATTCCCACATTTCATGCAAACTTCATATAGGCTTAAACCAGTCATAATGGTCTCTTCCTGAACAACATCATTTATAGTGGCCACTGGCTCAGTATCAGATTTAGGTTTGTTTTTGCTCCCAGTTTTTGGACCATGGGATTTCATATGGTTTTTTAAAAACCATGGCTCTTTAAATCTTCTGCCACAAATATGGCAGCCATGGTCAAATGATCCTCTATGTTTTTTCATGTGGGCTTTGAGGAACCATGCTTGGCCAAAGGCTTGTCCACAAACTTCACATGGGAACTCCAAAGTATTTATTTCAGGCTTGCCATTTTCTGGAAGTCCTTCTCTGTTTAATGGGACTGATGTTGTAATATGGTCTTTTTCTACATGGTTTAGCAACGATTCCTCTTTTAATGTCATGAAGCTGCAGAATCGACATTTGTAAGGTTTGTGAACTTGTACAAGGTGTTGTTCAAAATCTCTCTTTCTCTCATATTTGTTTTTACAAAATGGGCACTGGATTTCCCCAGATTTGTCATCATCTGCATCAGAATCTTCTCCTTGTAAGGTGCCATTAAGTATTTTATTGCAAGCGGATGTACTTTTAGTTGGGCTTGCACAGCCTCCCATGCCTTCAGAAGCACCTAATTCTCCAATGTGTGAATCTCCCATTTCCACATCAGACACCTGGCTCATTGTACCAGTTCTGTGGGTTCTTAGGTGTATTTTCAAGTTTCCTTTTTGAGCAGCCCTGTGGTCACAGTAAGGACATTTGTATGGCTTTTCGCCAGTGTGCTTTCTCATGTGTTGTGAAAGGGAGCTCTGGAAAGGGAAGCTTTTACCACAAATGACACAGCTGAAACCTGTTGTTTTTTCTTCATCTGTATCATTTTTGCCTGACTTAGACTCACGCAGCTCCATGTCAAATTGTTTCCTTCGATCCATAATCAGCATAACATAACAGAAGCCAACTAAAAAACAACTAAACTTAATTCCGTAGAGGGCAGTAGGGCAAGCATTTATCCAGCATAACTTCTTCAAAGCGATTACTTTCACAGATGAATATCAATTAGGCCTGGCACTGGACATCCTAAAAAATATAAAGAAAACTAGTTAATATTATGCATATGGTATATATTTCTATGCAATACTATTTAGCCATTAATATCTTTTTCAGCTATACTTGTGACTACAGATTAAGCCATTAGACCTGACCTCTGAAAAACATTATCTACAAATCTAAATTAGGATGATGGTTAGGATAATACCGTATATTATCCTAACCATTATAGGACTATAAACCGAGGTTTTCAGGCTTTAAAAATAGCCTGAAAACCGAACCTCTGTTTAAACTCAGGTCAACCACTTACCTTGTCAGTAATCTGGCGGCCGCTCGTTCCACATCCTCTGCTCTTCCGGCTGAAGTCCCAGCAGAGGATGCGGAGCGAGAGGTAGGAGAAGGATTTTTGTGGGGGGTGGGGGCCCTCAGTTCAGTAATACCTGCAGTAAACCCTGCAGATGTTTGGAAACTACAACTCCCAGCAATTAAAGCAGGCTGGGAGTTGTAGTTTCCAAACATACAGGATTTGGCTATTATTGTATCGGACTACTGTAAGGGGAATTCTGCTGTCCATTTAAAGCCTCAAAACAATAAAAAAAACGAAGGCAGTAGTGGTCATATTTTCTACCCTCTGTTTACACTCGAGTCAAATCATTTTTACTCCCTCTTTTTCAGGTAAAATTAGGTACCTCGGTTATATCGAGTATATACAGTACCTTTATTGATGGCTAAAAACACTGTACACTTGGAATATTTTTACACACATGCACCCCTTGTAACTGGTGGTCGGCCAACATGCAGCGCATCATCTATGAACATTTTTAGTTGTCCAGGTCATTGTTTCTGAAATTGAATATGTTTTGCCAATCACAACTCGGCGGTGGCATCCTCAGTTCTATTAAATGGAAGGTATATCCCTCAGTATATAATGTATATAGAGATATCTCTCTCACACACTCTCTCTGAATTGAGGAGTGGCAAAACATCTTTAAATCACTAAAACAAATCAAGCTGAATTAGACATGCAGAGTGTGGAAAGCTTGATCTGGAACGTATCCCACCTAGAATTTGCATTGTACGTTTCATCTCCTGTACATGCATCTTTAAATTTAAAAAATGGCCTATTTGCAATAAACAACATTCAAACTTTTTACGTACTATTTAATAACAAAGAAGCAAAGCTTTAAAGCTAAAATGAATAACCCAGAATCCTGTGAAATGAAAGGTCTTGCCGGATCTACAATTTATTTATTAAGCAAGATCAACTAAAAAAAACACTTTTTTTTGACTTACTATCCATTACCTGCCTTCCAGAAGTATGCCTTTTTAAAGCCAAGCCCTATAGTAAGTACTAATCCTTTCTATTTTCACTGGCTTAGGCATGCTCAGTGTATTTCAAATCAAGCAAATAGCAGCTGAGCAATGAGCTAATTTTCATAATCTTTTTAAAATGGCTTACCATTCAATCCAAAACAAACTGCACTATTACATTTCATAAACTTCTGTATTTCTTTTAGGATTCTTCATCAATCCCCCAAATAAAATATTTTTAAGCATCAATTTTAATGGAAGGTTTTTAAAAAATATATGAAAATTATTACTTGTGGTCATTCCTTGTACAGGCAAATATGTTTTACAGCAGAATTGGTGAGGGTAATAGTTATTTAAATATGGAAATGGAAGCGAAAAGGGCCTGCCACTACATTTTTTAAATTAATGTAGATAAAATGTACATCATATTAAAATTGTATTACAGTGCATACCAGTGTTTCTCAACCTTATCATCTTTGTAGAACCCTTATATAAAAATAATTATAGATTTTAAATCTTTCAGTCATTCTTTAGACTTTCCTAGAAATGTTTCCCTGATGTTTGGGTGATATCTGAAGTACAGATTGGTCTGATATTTTTGTTGTCGGCTTGCAATAGTAAAATTAATGTGTGTCGAGAACATTGGAAGGTAAGAACCACGATCCAGCAAACAAAAACTTTAGATATAAATCGAAAATATTAATAACGCATGGCCAGCGCAAGTCAGCAATGTGTTAAAACCTATTTTGTAACAAATACAATACTTAATTCATCACAAGTGTCCCTATTTCTTGAGGAACCTCTAGCAACTATTCAAAGAACCTTAGCGGTCCCTGGAAAAATGGTTAAGAAACACTGGAAAACATTATAATGATGAAAATAAATAGTGTGCCTCAAAATGAACTGCTAAACTTTGCCAGAGAATGTTATACTTACCAATTTAGAGAGTTTAAAAGCTTTGCATAGCTTTGAGGGAACTGAAGCAGCTAAATGCATTTTGCGTTTTATGCATAGCTTTTGCAAGCAACTGGGCTTGCAGAGTTTTTGCATAACTTCTTTAATGTCTGCAAATAGCTTGAGCTACATTGAAGCAGCGGTTATAGGCTAGTTCACACTTATGCATGTCGGAGTGCAATTTGCCCTCCATTCATGCTTCCAGATCGCATTGCCAATGCAATGCTACTGGGCAGTCCCCACTTTGTGTGCTGCGGTCCGGTCCCTTATTAGTTTGCATGCGTGCATGACTATTCGTGAGCATCACACACGTGACAATAACATAGAAACGACCCGGAAACCCACCGCACATTTTTGCGCATGGGCATAATAAAGGGACCTAGCCCTAAAACCCCATCAGAATTTAACCTTAGACGCTAAGAGTTGTTATAGGATGCACATGTACAATGCTGTATTGACACCTTACCCTGGGCGTTCCTATAACACCTCTTAGCCACTATGCAATCATGCCCTTAACAGCTGGCTGTGATATGCTAATTAGGATTTTCCAGGGTACATAATTGCCACAGATTATTGTGTAAGACAGTTGGATGACTAGCGAAACGTCTTCAAGAACCAAACTTCAAGTCCAGTTGATCTAATTGAATACAACAGATATGAACAACACACTTGTTGTTGTATAGGAAACATACGGTATAGTGTGTGTATGTATGTATATGTTTATTTAAATAGCGGCACTTTAGGGCGCATCAATGCACAATATTATATTATGAAAAGCCAAACAAGGGGGATAATAAATAATATATGGATATAAGTAGAGTATACAGGTTTAGATATACTAGAAAAAGTGTGCCCGTTGGTGCACATAGGGAAATATGTGTATGTTTAGCTATTGGCTGATTGGAGAGACTAATTGGAATTACACAACAAAAAATATATTTGGCATGCTAGGGGAGGGGCATTTTCTAGTGGGACAAGGTAGGCCTGACAGAGGGGAAACACAATTAGGGCTGCTACAAATGGAGAACCTATTAGCGTAGCTAGAAGGGGTAAATAACATACATCAAAAAGTACAGCACTGTGGCACGCAGATTAAAAATCTATAGTTTAGGAATCAGCAGTTGAGGAACACAGTCCCAACAACAACTATAATCATTACACTATATAGTGAGCAGGTGTTAAATGCCTATAAAGATTGCACACAAGCTCACACGCATTATAACAATTTCTAGGAGCCAGCAACTTTATACTTCAATTGACGTCACCCTTATATAACTCTGTCCAACCCCACCCCATAGCCCTGCCCATTCTATAGAAGACCTGCCCATTACACAAGACCCACAGATCTAGGACTTTGCTTCACAAACATAGTATTGGAGGTTGTATAAAGACATGCATCTATATAATTCAACCTTTAGATCCTGCTCATTAACCTTACCTAACAGTTGATCCAGAGGAAGGCAAAAAAAAAAAACAGGAAAGGAGAAATAAAAAACATTAGGAAGACATGCTGTTGAAACCCCGGGTGAGTACAAGACTTAAAAACTGAACCCGGGGTGAGGACCTAGTGGATTAGGTCCTCAGTAAATTAGTGTCCTAGCAGGAATGGACAAAAACACACACGGACAACTATGCACTGAAATAGTGACACAAAGTGTGGGGTCACTGGGATAGGCTGTTGATGCTGCCTGACTTTCCTTAAGCAGGGATAGGCAACCAGTAGATCCATTAAAAACTACAACTCTCAGCATTCCTTTATAAGCACATGGGGAATGTTGGGAGTCTGGATATCTACTGGTTGCCTATCCCTGACTTAACGAAAGATAGACAGCATCAACAGCCCACCCCAGGTACTGGGCTTAAGGTGAGGTAAGGATAAGGAATAAAAAATCCCTCAGGCCGTAGCACCAGCTACAACCCACAGTACCCACAGTGACTAGTGTATTCACGTTTGCCCACAGTGACTGGTACATACACGTTTGCCCACAGCAATCCTCCTAATCAGAGACAAACAGTGTAATGTAAGGGGAAGGATCCTTTACTAACCCCACGTTACACTAACTAAATGTTAAAATAAACAGTGACAAGTGTAACATGTAGAACCACCACCAGACACAACCAGGGAGATCCCAGATTCAGGCTGACCTCACCGATATATACACTGAATATACAGCCATAACCAAAACAATAATTCAAGTAAAAGCTAATATACAAACCAAACCCCAAACAATAATAATTTAAATAAAAGCCAATATGCAGTCATAACCAAAACAATAATTAAAGGGCATGTCCACCCCCCAAACTATAATTTAACCCACTACTGGCCCCACTATGTAGTGTGTAAAAATCCTTACCTTACATCCCAGCTCCATATGGTTCTCCTGTAGTTCCCCCCCCCAAGGTCCCAAAAACTGGCCAGCAGGAGGTTAGCAGAGTCCATATAGGACTCTGCCTCCTGTCTCCCCGCCGGGAGAAGTTTGGCATGCGCACTGCAGCCATTCTCCCCCTCCCGATTTTATCTCCCTCCCCCTAGTGTAAAATCCTTTTTATATTATGTACTGCTCCTTCCCCTTGCCCCAACTGCATAACTTTTATTTACAGAAAGTGCCCTGATCTTAACTTACCATGCCTCTCTTCTTCGCCTGTCTGAACTCCCGGCACAGTTCACAGATTTAGTCTTCACAGATCCACTCTGATTCCTGTGGATTCCTGTCTTTTTGCTGATCTTCCTGTCTTGATAGTACAGCAGAGTGACAGGCTTCCCAGCAATGCGCTACACCAGATTGTGTGCCTCCCTGTGACCTGTATGCACTGTTCATATTTTCCATCCCCATTATCTGGTAACTGAAGCCACCACACAAAAGTGCCATTTTGCACCTTTACAAATGCATGCTAGTCCCGTGATGCGCATAACAGGCAATACACTGGAAACCCCATTAAAATGCGCAGCAGGACCCCAGACACTGCAACTGAAAGGCTCAAATAGGCCCATTTCTCACCTTTCCAAATGCGCATTACAGGCAATACAATACACAAGTCTACCCCAGCAGGACCTCAGCCACTCCAGACTTCAAACACAGCAACTGACAGGCTCAGAGAGCTAAGGAGCCTCGCTCAACAGCCAGAATGTAACCAAATTGTGGAGGTAATAAATCAATTGCCTGCTCAATTCCCTGATTGGGGCCCTTAATTAAAACTTCCTCCGCTACATTTTTTCAGTCGCCAGGGTGCATTTTTTAGTCGCCATGACGACCTGGCAACCGGGATTTGTCCAGCCCTGGCTTAACATCAGTAGTAGGAAACTGTTATGGGATCATATCCTTGACTTCGTCTCCAGTACTGATCTTATTAGTAGTAGTCAGCATGGATTTATGAGAAATAGATTGTGCCAGACAAATGTACTTGGTTTTTATGAAGAAGGGAGTAAGAATTTATATTCTGGCATAGCAGTGGATGTGGTATACTTGGATTTTGCTTAAGCTTTTGATACTGTGCCACATAGGTGACTAATGTAAAAACGGAGTACTGTTGGCCTAGAAAAAAACATTTGCACATGCATAGAGATTTGGTTATTGGATAGCAAACAGAGAGTGTTGGTCAATGGGGCTACATCTATGTGGGCTAAAGTGGAGTGCCTCAGGGTTCTGTACTGGGGCCACTTCTTTTTAATCTGTTTATAAATGACTTAGTAGGGGGCATTGAGAGCAAGGTCTCTGTGTTTGCCGATGACACTAAACTCTGCAGAGCTTTGGAAACTTCAAATGATGTGCAATTGCTGCAAGCTGACCTAGATAGATTATCAAAATGGGCAGCAGTATGGCAGATGAGATTCAATGTTGATAAATGTAAGGTGATGCATTTAGGGTTTAACAATCCATGTGCCTCCTAAACCATAAATAACTCTGTGTTAAGTGAATCTCGACTGGAAAAAGATTCGGGAGATCTGGTAGATAACAGTCTAAGCTGTAGAAAACAATGCCAGGCAGCAATGGCTAGAGCTAGCAAGATATTGTCTTGTATAAAGAGGGGAATAGATTCAAGAGAAAAAAAAATTATACTCCCTCTTTACAAGGCACTGGTAAGACTTTATTTGGAATATGCGGTGCAGTTTTGAAATTCCATATACAAAATGGACATCTTGGAAATGGAAGCAGTTCAGAGAAGGGCAACTAAAATAATAAAGGGTATGGAGAGGCTCGACTATGCAGGCAGATTAGACAAGTTAGGGCAGTTTACATTAGAGAAGCAACGTTTGCGTGGGGATATGATCACTTTATACAAATATATTAATGGGCCATACAATAAACACTCTAGTGCATTGTTTACTTATCAGAGAACACGTGAACATCCTTTAAGGTTGGAAGAAAAGAAGTTTCATCTTCAGGTTAGGAAAGGTTTCTTTACAGTGAGAATGGTGAAAATATGGAACTGTCTTCCAGCAGATGTGGTAATGGCAAGTTCATTAAATAGCTTTAAAAGTCGGCTAGATAAGTTTCTAAAACTAAAAAATATTGAGAATTACTGGTATTCATATACTGCAGTTCTGATTGATCCAGGGATACCTTCCGATTGCCATTTGGAGTCAGGAAGTCATTCCCCCCCCCCCCCTTTTTTTTTTTTGCCTTCCTCTAGATCAACTGTTTGGTAGGGTTAAAAAGGAGGGTGAAAAGGTTGGACTTGATGGATGCATGTCTTATATTGAACCTCAATTACTATGTTACATGATACACATACACCTTTCCTACATGTAATACTGTTATATACCCCCACCTGATTGGTAGCCCCTAAGACACACTGTCTGTAAAAATATAAATATTCTTGTAGAATAGGAGGGAAGGGAAAATTACGTGGGTGTATGTTTTGCTATGTGTGGATAAAGTGGATATGGAATCTTTACACGGGTATATTTTAAACTGTTACTTAGACAGTCACCAGCATCCAGGGGAACCAAATAAGATAAACCTTCAGGTCTTAGAATAGACCCAGACAGTTTCAGTGTGGTTCAAACTAAATAGCTCCATTGGGGTACCCGAGACCCTAAACAGGATCCAGATAAAAATACTATGTTCATACATTAGTATTCACATGGCAAGTTCCAGATTTATAGCTGCTTATGTTATGACTTGGGAGCACAGGATACGAATTAGCTTTTTTTTTTTTTAACTGAGGTTTTATTTATGATAAAAAAACGTGAATATACAGTTGTACATTGTACCATTTGCTATTTGACAGACAATGAGGTGAATGAACAGTAGTTTGTGTCTTATCTACAACCATTCTTATTCAGATCTTAATTGTTTAAGCACATGGATAATATAGTACAACTGTTAAATATATCCTAACTTATAGGGGGGCTAGGAGAAGGGGGCAGGGAGGGGGAAGGGGAAACCAGGTGATTATATAAAAGGGGTGACATTTCGTATGACAGCATAAAATATCCAGAACACATATTAACCCTGCAGCTCTTCACAATATAGCTCCAGAATATTCCAGCCAGGGTCTCCAAACATTCTGTAATTTACTAAGACAGCCTCTACCAAGCTACATTTGTTGAAATCAAATTTTCCCATTGTTTGTAATTCGGGGGTTGCTGTGCCATCCACTGTAGCACTATTACTTTCCTGGCATAAAAGAGAAGTTCCCTCAACAGTGTAGCCTGGGATCTAGTCCAACTCTCCTCCTCCAATATGCAAAGTATACACATAGAGGGTTCTTTAGGGATTGCAATGTGCAGGACATTGCATAGGATTTCTACTATTTTATTCCAGAATTCCTGAATCTCCGGGCATTGCCATATCAAGTGCCAGAAGTCTGCATCTTGCTCATGACATTTAGGGCATTCTGAGCTATACTTCGGGGACTCTCGCTCTGCCCTGTCCCCACACAAATGAAAGCAGGAGACTCTCCATCTGTTTAAAAAACTTAGGTGGGACATAGATCATGCTATGTTGGAGTTTGGGAAGAAGCACTATTTTAATCAAGGCTATTTTCCCTCAGAGATTAAGTTGGAAATGTTTCCAAGCTTGTGTTTTAGCTTTAATAAGTTCGAGTAGAGGGGCTATGTTCTTTCCAAAGAATTTGTGTGGGGTTTTGGTTATTACCATTCCCAAGTATTTGAATTCGGGTCCAGAGGGTACCAATGCACAGAATATAGGTGGGGATATGGATTAGCTTTAAAGATAAGGGGAGGTGGGTTTTAAGTTGCTAAATGCTCCCCAAAGTATAAATATAAGATGAAATAGAGCCCTCTAATAGCAGAAGGTACCTCACAGCCTCCCGTTATTATAATAGCATTGCCCTAATAATCTAACATATAAACATGTATTTCTAACTTACCTTTCACATAGTAGTTTGAAAACAACAACTAGCAGCATTCTGTGTTAGCAGTAAGATTCTCCTTTATGTCCATTGGCTAATAAATGTATACAGGTGCAGTACTGCCGAATGATATAAAGCATTGGTGTTGGACTTTTTACATGTTTAAAAACTACATCTGTATAACATAGGATTGGGCCTAGGCACTCCTTGTTGGCAATGTGCCACAAATGTTGAAGGTGCAGCTCCCGTTCGTCCTCTACCTGTAGGACTGCCAGCTATAGCACAAGCATTTGAAATGGAAGCGCACACTTATCCTCATTTTAAACTGTTTATTATATCACACAAACTAACAACGTTTCGGAGAGCACTATGTCTCCTTCATCAGGTATAACTCACACAATGTGCCCCTTCACCTTAAATAGACCATTGATCAAACATAACTCCTCCCTCCTCATCCAGTAGGAGGGATTAGTGCAACCTAAAAGTACAGTGATAGTTAGCATATCTTTTAGTCAGTGTCCATGTATACAAAGTCCAATGTACATATAGTGTCCAATATTGTCCAACACAAACATCTTTTTATCAAGAAAATCAAACACAGGAAATTGATTAATACGTACCGTAATTTCTGTTTCCGGTCACCTTTCCTGGTCAGCATTCACCAGACTGGAAGGAGTTCCCCAGGGTGTGAACAGGAAACACATCATTATCTATAAATATCTGCCTTCCCCTTAGGACAGCCTCTTCTTTATAAAGCCTGTAAGAACAATAATATACATCCACCCAAGATAGGAAGGGAAAAACCTCTGGTGAATGCTGACCAGGAAAGGTGACCGGAAACAGAAATTACGGTACGTATTAATCAATTTCCTGTTTTCCCTGTCACCCCTGGCCAGTCATTCACCAGACTGGGATATACCAAAGCTAGAAGAGAAAAGGGAGGGAGACCGATTTTGCTGCTTGAAAATAATAATTTAATGACAATCGAGCTAATTAACGTTCCACAACCGCCTCCAAGACTCTTCTCCCGAATCTTGCTTCTTGAGCAGTGGCTACATCTATCCGGTAGTGCCTGAGGAACGTTTTTATTGAAGTCCACCTGGCGGCTTCACAAATGTCCTTTAATGGAGTCTTGGCCTGCATTGCCCAAGACGCTGCTAATGCCCTGGTCGAGTGAGCTTTTAGCCCTTTAGGTATGGCGTCACCTCTGACTTGATAAGCCCTTGTTATTGCCGATATTATCCAGGAACTTCTTTTAGATGGTGCAAAGCCCTTTCTTCTTCCTCTCAGAATTACGAACAGCCTGTCCGATCTTCTCCAGGAAGATGTCCTTTTCAAATAATATTTTATAAGTCTGACCATATCTAAAGTGTGCCAAGACTTCTCCAGATCTGATTTTGGATTTTCACAGAACGTAGGTAAGTTAACCTCCAAGTCCATATGATATTTTGACAGCACCTTTGGAAGAAATTTAAATGAGGGTTTTAGTCGTACTCTGTCGTGAAAGATCACTGTATCTGGTTCTTTAGCGGACAAAGCGGATAGTTCTCCCACTCTACACGCAGAGGTAACAGCTACTAGTAGTACCACTTTTACAGTCAGTACCCAATCCGAGGCTTCTCTTAATGGTTCGAATGGTGGACCCATTAATGATTGCAGAACTAGTGGTAGATTCCAAGGCGGTACTGAAGAGGAAACTTGTGGTCTCAATCTGATCATAGCTTCAAAAAATCTAACTACCAAAGGATTTTTAGACCATGAAATTCCAGTCATAGCTGACAGGGCAGACACCTGACCTCTTATTGTACTAGTCGCTAGATTCAGTCTGAATCCAGAGAACAAGAAACTGACCACTGACGTTGCATGTGGGACTAAAGGATTCTCTTTCCTCTCATAGGCAAACTTGACAAATTGTTCCCATACTCTGTTATATTGGTCTGAAGTTGACGGTTTTCTTGAGGCCATAAGAAAGTCAACTACCTCTTCCTTAAAGCCTTCTGCTCTCAGACGTCGCCTTTCAATCGCCAGGCCATCAATGAAAGCTGAGGATCCTTGTCCAATTGGATCGGACCCTGGCATAACCACCCTGGAAACATCCATATCTTCACTGGATCCTCTATTGCCATCGCTTTTAGGAGCGGGAACCAAGGTCTGCGGGGCCAATTTGGAATAACTGCTATAACTGAAGCACCTTCTCTCTTTATCTTCTTCAGAACTCTCCAAATTACCTGAAATGGAGGAAAAATATAGAGGAGACCTTTGGACCAGTCTTGAGCCAGAGCATCTACTGCTAGAGCTTGCGGGCAAGGAAACCTTGAGAAGAATCTTTTCAGTTTCCGATTCTTTTCTGTCGCCATGAGATCTATGACTGGTCGACCCCATCTGAGACATAGATCCTGAAAGATATCTTGATGTAGGCTCCACTCTCCTGTTGGAGTTGGCTGCGGCTTAGAAAATCGGCCTTCAGATTTTCTTTCCCTGGAGTGTGCATTGCTGTTATTCCTTTTAGATTTCTTATCACCCAAAAAAACAGCTTGTCTGCCTCCGCATTCAATGTTTTGCTCCTTGTGCCGCCTTGATTCTTCACATAGGCCACTGCTGTGGAATTGTCGGAGATTACTTTCACATATTTTCCTCGTATGCTCTCCTGCAGAGCTATTAAGGCCTTTAAGATTGCCCTCAACTCTATGACGTTTGACGGGATGCCGGCTGCTGACCAGGTTCCTTGGACTACTAATGACCCTAGGTGCGCCCCCCAGCCAGTTGTTGAAGCATCTGATGTTAGATGAACCCACTCTGGTTCTTCTATCAGTTTTCCTTTTACAAGACTGCTCTGATCCGTCCACCATACCAAGCTCTTTTTGACATGGTTTGGAACTAGGATTCTTTTCTCTAATCTGTCTTGAGGTTTTCTTACTTGAGACAGTAAGCATTCTTGTAGAGGTCTCATTCGCCATCTGGCCCATTCTACAGAGGGGATTGTGGACGACATCAACCCTAACACTCTTAGGATTCGTCTTACAGACGGAAACTTTTCTTTGTGGAGTTGTAATACTTCTCTCTTTATTTTTATAGCTTTTTCCTCTGGTAAAAACACCCGACTCTTTACTGTGTCGAACAGTGCTCCTAAAAACATCATCCTCTGAGAAGGAATGAAAATGCTTTTCTGTTTGTTTATTAACCATCCATGTGCTGAAAGGATATGGATGACTTCGTCTAGGTTCTCTGCCACTCTTGTTTTTGACTCTGCTAATATCAGTATATCGTCCAGATAATGGAATGCTTGAATACCTCTCTTCCTTATGTCTGCTATCAAAGTCACCAAAACTTTGGTAAAGACCCTTGGAGATAATGCTAGGCCAAACAGAAGACACGTGAACTGTAGATGGTACCCCATTGTGGTGAACCTCAACCATTTTCTATCGCTTGTATGAATTGGTACATGAAATTAGGCGTCCTTTAAATCGAGCTTCACCATCCACGCATTTTTGTATATGGCCTGGATGATTGAACCTAAGGATTCCATTTTGAACTTTCTGATGTTTATGAATGTGTTCAAGTCTCTTAGGTCTAGTACCGGTCTCCAGTCCCCAAAGCTTTCTGAACCAGAAACAGACGAGAATAAAAACCTTGGTTTCTTTCTGTTAATGGAATCTTCTCTACGGCGCCTATCTCCAGAAGTTGCTGTATATATTTTTGAATGATCATTTCCTTGTCTATTGACTTTGGACAGCTTGACTGTACAAAATGGACTTTTGGGGGAGATATTTTGAATTCCAGACGATACCCCTGTATTATTATCGATTTTATCCAATCGTCCGAAATTGTATTGGCCCACATCTGTGAAAATAGGCTTAATCTGCCGCCCACCCTCACAGACAGGGCCGGCCTCATTTCATTGCTGGCTGGCAGATTGTCCTCCACCAACTGATCTCTTCCCGGCAAAAAAGCTTGTTTGATGACCAGTCTTCCAGCCTTGTTGTCTTTGACTCTCTTTCCCTGGACGGTACTGCCTAGCGGTACGAAAAGGCCTTTCTTTCTCTCTCATAAATGAAGGATCATATCTAGGTCTTTTGAAGGTTCTTTCTTAGGGTAAGAAGACACTTTTCCCCCCTGATGCCTTTTTAATTAGAGTGTCCAATTTTTCCCCGAACAGCATGTTACCATCAAAGGGAAGTTGACACAGGTTATTTTTTGACGAGACATCCGCTGCCCAAGAACGCAGCCAAAGTGACCTCCTTGCAGCAACTGCTAGGGACATACTTCTGGCCGTTAGTCTTACTAGGTCGACCGATGCTTCAGCCACAAAATCCTATGCCAATTTGCAGTCTTCCAGCATTGTCAATAATTTTGTTCTTTTGACATTCTTTTCTACCGCATCTTGAATATTGGACAGCCACTATTTTAATGCCCTAGACACTGAGGTAAGGGCAATAGCTGGACGGCAAGCTGCCCCTGCAGCCAAAAAAGATTTTTTTAAATTAAAGTCTGTGCGCCTATCCATGGGATCCCTAAATCCAGCGGCGTCATCCACTGGCAAGGCCGTTTTCTTTGCCAATCTGATGATGGCTGCATCCACCTTAGGTGGGGAATCCCAACCAGCAGTTTCACTTTCTTCAAAGGGATATTTTCTTTGAAATTTTCCAGTAATGGTCACCTTTTTTTCCGTCTTTTTCCATTCTCCTGCAATGACCTCTTGCATAGATGAATGGATGGGAAAAGTTGCCATCTTTTTCTTGATGGTCGGAAAGAACTTATCCGCAGTAGTTGTGGATGGTTCCTCTGCATTGAGTGACAGCGTAGATCTTACCGCTTTAATCAACGGTTCAATTATACTGACATCAAAAGAAGTCTCTATGTCAGAGTCGTCTTCCTCCTCTACATCAGACTGCATCACTGAAGACGACTCCGAGTACAGGGGAGTATCTAAATCACACTGTTCAGAGTCTGAAATTTCCTGTCTTCCTGCCGACTTTTTTCGACTCTTTTGAGCCGCAGAGGCTTCCTGGACACCTTTAGATATAGCTGTCTTAATATAGTCCATAAGAGTGTCCAGCTGCACAGTAGAGGTGGAAGGACCTGCGGTTGCACCCGTAACTTCTTCCACTGCCTTTTCCTCTATCCTGGACTGTTTGTCAGAGGCTGAGACACTGAAAAACATACAAGGGAAACTAGCATCAGCTATTGAACCCACTCATCTCTTTTAGCATAGCACATACCTACCTGACGCTTACCTAGCACCTTTATGGCCGTGACCTCTGCTCACGCTTCCAGAATTCATACTAAAAATAAAGTACAGACTGGTAAGCAGTGGCGACATAAAAAGAAAAAACAAAAGAAAAAATTCTGAGCAAACAAACCAAAAAGAACAAAAATATAACTTACCTTGAAGCTTCTAATGACTAAGCCAGCCACTGCCACAAAAAACCTTAGCTGAGCTGAAGAGTTCCGCTTGCACACAGAGGAAAACCAAAACTGAGGCTTGCAGAGGAACGCCGGCATGCGGGAATACAAATCCCATAAGACCGCGAACCGGAAGTCGCGCTCCATGCGCGTCACTTCCGGTTTACAGAATAGCCCCCCGGTCTCGCGGGACCTCTCGCGCGCGAAAAAACAAAATGTGTGCGATGCCCGCTCCCTTTGACCATTCCACAGACCGGAGCATCCAAGCCTCGGTCACAAGAAGGCTCTTTCCCCTCTGGCACTCTGCAGGTGCGACAATTGGGGGAGCATCAGGCAGAGAGAGAGAGAGAGAACTCCACCTGGAAGATAACAGCAGATAAGCCTGGATTCCTATTCACCCAAACAGGAAACACAAAAAAGAGGCTGTCCTAAGGGGAAGGCAGATATTTATAGATAATGATGTGTTTCCTGTTCACACCCTGGGGAACTCCTTCCAGTCTGGTGAATGACTGGCCAGGGGTGACAGGGAAACCTTTCTTGGTGGGTGGCGTTGATGTTTAATTTACCTGTGGGTGGCTTCAAAATTAGAAAAGGTATATCATTGTATCCAATTACACTGTGTTTAAATATTATTTTTAGCAATCTCACATAATGTTACTTATAGACATACAATGTTTCCAATCTGTTTATAACGATCACGGTCTAGCGAGTTACCTTAGTTTATACAGAAAGATACAACACTCTGACCTATAAGAAGCTATTAAGACCTGAATCCTCATTCAGACCCCAAGGATTGAGAATGTAAGTTTATCGATCCACTCTGCTTCCTTTTTAAGGAGCATAATATGAGTGGAGGAGTGGATCGCTACACTGTGATCGTTATAAACAGATTGGAAACATTGTATGTCTATAAGTAACATTATGTGAGATTGCTAAAAATAATATTTAAACACAAGTGTAATTGGATACAATGATATACCTTTTCTAATTTTGAAAAGGTAATGATGTTGCCACCTAGTGGTGTATAATGGTATACCAGAATGGTATTACAAGGCATGGATCGTAAAATAGAAAAAACACGATTCTACATTTTAAATGATTGTTTTTATTCTAACACATTGTATATATATGCACTTTTTTCTTTATTTCACAGCCACAGGTAAATGAAACATCAACGCCACCCACCAAGAAAGGTTTTGATTTTCTTGATAAAAAGATGTTTATGTGTTGGACAATATTGGACACTTTCAGGGAGATTCAATAAAAGTTCTTATCGTTTAAAATGGTGCTAATTTTGCCCCAACCAATCAGAACTTATGTAACATTTGAAAGCTAACATCTGATTGGTTGGGGCAAAATTAGCACCATTTTAAACGATAAGAACTTTTATTGAATAACCCCCTTTATGTACATTGGACTTTGTATACATGGACACTGACTAAAAGATATGCTAACTATCACTGTACTTTTAGGTTGCACTAATCCCTCCTACTGGATGAGGAGGGAGGAGTTATGTTTGATCAATGGTCTATTTAAGGTGAAGGGGCACATTATGTGAGTTATACCTGATGGAGAAATAGTGCTCTCCGAAACGTTGTTCGTTTGTGTGATATAATAAACAGTTTAAACTGAGGATAAGTGTGCGCTTCCGTTTCAAATGCTTGTGCTATAAGTGATCAATCTGCCCTTCCCTTACATCCATAGCTATTACACTATTGGCCTAGGGAACGATTATTAGGTCACTTCAGGCAGTAGGAGTCATGGACCTTACCAACCTTGCCCTCCCTTTCCTATTGCATCTACCTGCCAGCTAGAATCTAGAGGGTCTAAGTGTAATAAACCTGCAGGTCTGAGACTAGACCCAGACAATCATGCCACAATGTGCAGTTCAAACTAAACAGCACTTGGGTAACCTGCGACTCTAAACAGGATCCAGATTAACACGCTATGTTCATACTTATTAGTAATTACCACAGCAAGTTCCAGGTTTACAGTTGCTATGGGGTTAGGGCTTGGGAGCACAGGATATTGACTAGCGTTATAGCTAAAGGTGAGGTGGGGGTTAAAAATTATTTTTTATCATCTGTCTTTAATTATCTATATTTAACCACACCCAAGCCTTATTTATGGGCTGGTAATGCTATTACTTGCATTTCTTACAACTACACTAGTATAACATTACAGCTGTTCAGGCTTGCCTTTGGTAATCTAACTTTGGTTATTTCATTTTCATTCGCCCTTTCCAGTTTTTATTCTTTTTCCTAATAGCTCATCTGCATATTTAGCTAAAGAAAATTAGGTTTGTTTAAGGCTATTCATGATAAAGTAAGCACACATGGTAGGGTTCATAGTAAATTGAAATCAATGAAATACTGACTGGCTTTATTAATATAGAAGAGACAAAGCAGTGTTGTACTTCTGCATACTTGAACATTATAAGGATTGTTAATTGTGTCAATTTTAAGACATGTTTTATTTGTTGCGGCTATCCATACACTGCTTGATTTAGTGGGAAATCTATACATAATTATATATTCTCTGATTTTTATTGTGGTTTATGTAAAGAATATATTGTAGTGATTTTTATTTGGGATCATATTGATTTGTAGGGCTGACTAATTTTTGTTCACATCACTATAAAAACGGTTACTCAGACAGTCATTAGCATCTAGGGGAACCAAATAGGATAAGCCTATAGGACTGAGAATACATGTATTATGTGCGGTTCAAACTAAACAGCACCATTGGGTAGCATGAGACCCTAAACAGGATGCAGATAAACATGCTAGGTGCATACTTATTCGTATTTATCACTGCAAGTTCCAGATTTACATTTGCTATGGGGTTAGCACAGGATACTGATTAACTTTATAGGTTATGGTGATGTGGAGTTAAAGGAGCTAAAAGCTCCCCAAGTATAAAATGAAATATAGCCTTCTTATAACAGAATGTACCTCACAGCCTCATGTTATTATAATAGCATTGCCCTAATAATCTAACATAGAAACAAATAATTCTCTTTCCCAGGTTACCTAGAGAAATGGAAGGGGACATGCAAAGTATTATCCTTTACACCCTCTTTCATACAGACCTAGTTTAAAAAAAACTTGCTTAAGAGCACTTTTTAATAACGGATAACTGCTTTCCCCCCCAGTATTTAAGGCTACGCCACACTATACACGAGTGCGATTTTGATTAAATAGAAATCGAGGGAACGAAAAAAGTTCCGGCGATTTCCAATGCGATGCATTTGCGATTCCATTTTGGAAGCGCATGCAATCACCTATTTTAATCGCAATCGCATGTGCTTCGATAATCGGAATTGGGGAATCGCAAATGCATTGCAACGCACGGAAATCGCAAGCGCTTGCGCATCCGTTTATGTTGCAGTGTGGCGTTGCCCTAAATCCCTGGTAAACCAGCCTAGCTTTGCCACTAAAAAAAAAAAAAAAAAACGGATCATTGCTTTATGGAATGATTATGGGTAACATGGCACACAGTGGGTTACACTGGTGGTCTGCCAATTTGTACCAGATCTTTGCTTTATGGAATGATTATGGGTAACATTGCACACAGTGGGTTACTCTGGTGGTCTGCCACAAAGCAGACAGTGCACTTACTGTTAAATGTAATTAAAACTGGTTTATCTTATTTAAAGAAAGTAAGTATTGCAATGATTTAATAACAAAACAGTTCCCACACATAACACGTGCAGTAATGGAGCAGTCCCTGCCTATGGTGCACAATTTAAATATTGAACACGCCTGTATATTGTGTGTCCTTGTAAGTTGGTGAACACTTATCTGTTGCCTCAGAGTTTGTATCCAATAACGTAAATTGTCCAATAATCTGTCCTCCCAACAGGTGGTAACAGGATCTTATACACAGGATCTTGTGTTGCATTCAATCAGGACAAAGGATCACACCAAACAGATCAGTCAAATCAGGAGCGCACTCCACACACTTCTACTTTCACTTTCGCTCCTCCTAGCCATAGAGAGCAGTACTTCACAGCCTCATCCCATTAATATAACATTGCTTAAAAAATTTAATAACAGATTAACAAACTCACTCCTGGCATTCTCAGAGAAATAGGCATGCAATTTTTTTCTTGTCCCCCTATCATAAAATAGATATGACTTCCTGTCTAGCAAACAGCAGCTTCTACCTCTTTTTTTCTATTGAGAGAGGAGGGGTGAGGTCTTACACACATCTGTGAAATTTTGAAAAAATTGATTTGCTAAGACTGTTACATGTTTTACTAACAGCACATCATTTGCTAAAATACAGGAACTTTGTTGCACTTCCTTTCAGTTTTAAACACATGTAGAGGTTTAAGCAGTGATAGAGGTGCAGCTTATCCTATCATCGCCGTAAATGTATGCCCGCAATTGTATTTTTACAAGGTATAACAAACTTTCTAAATGTGGCCCCTATGTGAAAAGTTCTCCTAAATATGGGTCATTTTTAAAAACTTGCAATACCGTGGGTTTTCATTAATGTATGATCGTGGCTGTAAACCTATGACAGTTTGTAGAATTCCAGATGGAAGCAAAATACCGCAATGGCATTTTGTGGGCATTCTTTAATCTACGAGCGTGATCATAGATTTACAACCACGATTGTATACGGTATTTCCAATTGCAAAAGAGCAATTCCAAACCTTTATAAATATAACCCTACTAATCATACAACACATTTATATTTGAAAGTGCTCAAGTACTTTAGAAATACATGGGGTAAATATACATAAAGTACAACTTAGAATCTAGATGAATATAAGATAAGGCAGACATATATTTGTTGTATAACACTATTTTACTTTCTATTTTATCTATTTGTTATGATAAATTTATAGATTTAAACCAAGGGTTTTGGGTTATTTTAATATATTAATGATAACACTGTATAGCGTGTTATAGTTCAGTCCAAACACCACAATGAAATATAAGTACTGTGCAGAGCATAAATATATCCCTTCCCTATAACTTCCATCCAATAGTAGATCCATTGGAAGTTTCTATAAAGAATAGATAGAAACCATCCACCAATACTCACCCTTCACATTAACACAGCAGTCACCAGTCTGTTAGCGAGGGATCACTATTGGTCAGCCTTAGGTCCTATAAAGATTATTTATTAAGCCCATATTATCCTGTTATGTTTCAATCTTATTAGATTTTATCAGTGCAGAACACCGATTGATGGCTTTAATAGTGTAGGGCTTGGGACCGCAAGATACCAGTTGGCTATATAGCTTAAGGTGAGGAGGGCTTAAAGGAAGAAACAAGCCCTTCACAGAGTATAAAATGAAATAGAGCCTTGCTTGTGATGGTTCTCATTCATCCAGGTCATGGTATATCTGTTGTATTCAATTAGATCAACTGGACTTGAAGTTTAGTTCTTGAAGACGTTTCGCTAGTCATCTGACTGGCTTTCTCAATTCAGTATGACTTATACAAAAATCTGTGGCAAATATGTACCCTGGAAAATCCCAATTAGCATATCACAGCCAGGTGTTAAGGGCGTGATTGCATAGTGGCTAAGAGGTGTTACAGGAATGCCCACGGTAATGTGTCAAAACAGCATTGTACATGGCAGACAGTTGGTGTCGAACCCCCACCTCTATTTAGGCTTGTTTTCTTTATTTTCACATAAATGGCCTCCTTTACACCTCCCTTGAACCAGTTTGCCAATATGTTAACATTACAATCTTCAAAGGTATGTCCTTTATCCATAAGATGCAGGTACACGGCTGAGTCCTGACCCGAGGAATTGGCTCTTCTGTTCTGGGCCATAGATTGATGCAGTTGCTGTTTGGTCTCCCCCACATACAAATCAGAGCATTCTTCACTGCACTGCACTGCGTATATGATGTCGCTTTTCTCCTGTCTTGCTATTCTCCTTCACTGTTGGTATTCGTGTTGCAAAGAAAAGAACACGAATACCAACAGTGAAGGAGAAAAGCAAGACAGGAGAAAGAACATGGTAATCCCATATGTAGCAGGGGTCACCGAGAAATTAAGAAGAATTTTCAAAAAACACTGTATCCCCGTCTGCTTTAAACCTAACAACACACTGAGGCAGCAATTGGTACATCCAACAGACCCAATATCGAAACACAAGAAAAGCGACATCATATACGCAGTGCAGTGCAGTGAAGAATGCTCTGATTTGTATGTGGGGGAGACCAAACAGCAACTGCATCAACGTATGGCCCAGCACAGAAGAGCCAATTCCTCGGGTCAGGACTCAGCCATGTACCTGCATCTTAAGGATAAAGGACATACCTTTGAAGATTGTAATGTTAACATATTGGCAAAGGAACGTGACTGGTTCAAGAGAGGTGTTAAGGAGGCCATTTATGTGAAAATAAAGAAACCAAGCCTAAATAGAGGTGGGGGGGGGTTCGACACCAACTGTCTGCCATGTACAATGCTGTTTTGACACCTTACTCTGGGCGTTCCTATAACACCTCTTAGCCACTATCCAATCACGCCCTTAACACTTGGCTGTGATATGCTAATTGGGATTTTCCAGGGTACATAATTGCCAAAGATTCTTGTACAAGTCATTCTGAATTGAGAAAGCTAGTTGGATGACTAGCTTCAAGAACTAAACTTCAAGTCCAGTTGATCTTATTGAATACAAGAAATAGAGCCTTCTTATAGCAATAGGTACAGCACAGCCTCATCCTGTTAATATATCAATATTGGGGAAAAGGGAAAAAACTGGCAATTTCTCTAAGAATGCTGGGAGTGACAGTCATGCAAAGTAATTTTATCATAAACAGACATCACTTCCTGTCTAGCAAACAGAAACTGAATTGAAGTCCTATTTCTTTCTATGGAGACAGGAGGGGGAGAGTAAATGCGTGTGTCTGTATATTTGATTTGCTAAAACTGTCACATGTTTTACCAACCAGCAAATAATTGGGTTTAATACAGGAACTTTTCCTTACACTTCCTGTCTTGTCATGTACAATGCCTAAGAAATTTGTTTTATTTGCTAACATGTTGTAAGATAAGAACCTTATTGGATGTTAGTAAAATTCTAATTCCTTTAAGTATCCATATGGAGACCATTTAGCACTTTTAGAGGTGTGGCTAAACCTGTCATTTTGAGTTTTCCATTCAAACTGAGGGGGTGTCAAGTAAAGGAAGTATACTTTATTAATTGCATATTATTTGTTTTGTAATTAAAATAGTAGTAGTACTATACTTTGTATAGTGTAATTTCTTATGGTGATTTTAATTAAATAGTGATAATTACACACAAACATATAGACCTTTCCTACGTGTAATATATATATATATATATATCTTGTATATATATATATACACACACACACACAAAAGCAGACAAACTCATAAGAGATATGCATTATAGTATGTTTATAGTGATATGAAATATATAATTATGTATAGATTTCCCACTAAAACAGGCAGTGTACCGATAACCGCAAAAAAATTAAACAGGTCTTACAATTGATACAATTAACAATCCCTGTCCAATCTCTGGGTTGTCCAGTTTTGGTGGGCATAGGGTCTGTGTTAAGACGTTGGTGACCCACCTAGACAGGGCCTTTGCACCCCTTGTGCAAAGTCATATCCTAAGGATAATGCTCAATTTTTATCACAATTAAGATATGTAAACATTGATGAAGATTATGAGAATATTTTAGCTTCACTGCATGTAGATTCCTCGTACATTGCTTTTCCCCACAAGGACGGAATTCATGCAGCCAAAAGACTACTTCTAAGAAGTAATCTATATGATAATGAGCAATTGTCATTTTTTGAGGAAATTATTCTGTATAACAGCTATTTCTGTTTTGATGGGTGTTATTTTTTGCAATTACATGGTACTTCCATGGGCTTCAATGCTGTCCCGTCATATGCCAATGCCTTTATGGCTTGGCAGGAGGAAGAGTTTGTCTGTTAGCGTCATTCGCCAGGCATTGCATCGCTTGGTGGCGTTATATAGATAATGTCTTCCTCATATGGCGAGCGGCATTGGATAGCTGGTACAGTCTATGAATCAACTGTGATGAAAGCCATATTAATTTTTTAGATGTCGAGGTATCATGGCAATTTAATACACAAGTTTAACACAAACCCACATATCGCAATCAGTTGTTACCAAAGTTTCCATCCTTCACATATTAAGAAATCCATAACATACAGTCAGCTGAAAAGAGTGGATAGAATTACAAATAAGAAGGAAGACAAGGAAGTTGCATTTCAGGAATGTATCAATAGGTTTAGACAGAGGAGGTCTGCAAATAATATTTAAGATGTGGCAATTAATCAGGGGAAAAACAGCAGATATTGAGTAAGAAGAATAAAACAAATATTTTTATATACAAAAGGTGATAAGGAAACACTGGCATATCGTACAGAATGCTTATTCCTGGCTAGAAGGAATTTAAACAACTGCCTGCGGTGTCTTACTATAAAGGTCAAACCATAGGCAGTCATCTTGTTTCCTCTGTGTTTAGAACTAAGACACAAAAATGTGTCACCTTTTTGAGCTCTGGGGCATGTACCCATGTTTGGGATGTGCCCAGTGCCCATTTGTACATAAGGATGACAAATTCCCTCTTCCCCAGACTTCTTGTTTATATAAAAGGACATTTTACATGTAATACCAAGTTTTCTGTATATGCACTGTAGTGTCCCCGTGGCCTTGTTTATGTGCGGGAAACCACACGATCTTTAAAATCCAGAATATCCAACATCAATCTTATATTAGACTGAAGTACACTAACATTCCACAACATTTTGTAAAAAAAGGACCCCCTGAATCTTTTATGGTTTTGGAAGTTGTTCCCACACCAAGTAGGATGAGTGTGACAGACATTCAGACAGATTATTAGACAGACAAACGGAAGGTTTGGTGGGTGCATAGGTTAGAGTCCCTGGCAACAGGGCACATTAACAAAGACTATGAATTTGATCTGTATGTTTAAATTATAAATAATGATTGGGTCTGCTCACCTTGTATGTTTTGTCCCCTATACAGGACTATGTTCATTGAATGTGATGTCATTTCCTGTGATGTAAGGTATAATTTCTTGGACATTGTAATACATGTGTATGCCATTTTTGCTTGAGTAAAGGAGACTGGTGTCTCCAAAACGTTACATTTGGATAGCGTGTGATATGGAATAAAGTATTTAAAGCATAAAAGGTATAATCTGTGCTCCAACATCTCATTGGTTACACATAAGAAAGGTCTATATGTATGTGTGTTGTTGTCACTATTTATTTAAAATCACCGTAACAAATAACACTATACAAACTATACTACTACTACTGACATTTTAATTACAAAACAAATTATATACTAATAAAAAAGTACTTACTTACCCCTAAGTTTAAATGGAAAACTCAAAATGGTACGTTTAGCCACACCTCTAAGACTGCTAAAGGGTCTCCCATATGGACAACACTTCCACTCTCCCCCTCCCTCCTCCATAGAAAGTATTAAAACTTCCTTTACGAGACAATCCAGTTTATGTTTGCTAGACAGGAAATATAAAATTATGTGCTGTTTGTAAAGCATGCAACAGTTTTAGCCAATCTTCAGACTCACACATTCACTCTTATGAGAGACAATCCAGTTTGTCTGTTTATTTTAAAGTCCCAGCATTGTTAGAGAAATGGACAGTTTTTCCAATATTAATAGGATATGGTTGTGAAGTACCATCAGTTTTAAGAAGGCTCTGTTTCATTGCATGCTCTAAGGAGGGCTTTTTCCTTCTTTATCTCCATCTCACCTTAATCTATAAAGCTAATCAGTATCATGTGCTCCCAAGCCCTAACCTCATAGCAACGGTAAATCTGGAAGTAGCTGTGGTAAATAATAAGTATGAACCTAGCATGTTCATCTATATCCTATATAGGGTCTCAGGTTGCCCAATGGTGCTTTTTAGTTTGAACTGCACATTGAGGCAGGATTGCCTGGGTCTATTCTCAGACCTGACGGTTTATTCCAGTAAGATCCTCTGGATTCTGACTGGCAGCAGTCTAAAGTGAACTAAATAATCCTTCCCTAGGCTAATAGTGCAATAGCTACGGATGTAAAGGAAGGGCAGATGAATCACTTGCATGTTTGGGCTCCTGGGTAAATGCTAAAGCACGACCATGGGCTTTTAATGTCTAAGTCAAAACCGCTTTTCCAGATGTATGAACTAAATTAAAAACTCAAGGTTGTAGTTTTTAAACATGTGAAAAGTTCAGCACCCATGCTCTATATCGTTAGGCTGTATTGCATCTGTATACATTCATAAGTCAGAGGACATAAAAGAGAAACTTACTGCTAACAGAATGCTGGGAGTTGTACTTTTTAAACATGTAAGAGGTCACAAGTTCAACACCCCTGCTTTATCCCATTGGGCTGTATTACAACTGGACACAAGCAGTAAGTTTCTTCTTACTTTCTTCTTCTGTCCTGTTGCTAAGGCATGTGTTCATATGAAATAAAGCCCAATTGTATAAAGCAGGGGTTTTGAACTTGTGACCTTTCACATGTTTGAAAGCTACAAATCCCAGCATTCTCTGTTAGCAGTATGTTTCTTCCTAATGTCCTGTAGCCAACAGAGAATGCTGGGATTTGTTCAACACCCCTGCTCTATACCATTATGTGCTATTGCATCTGGACACATGCATTAGCTGCAGGACATGAAGTAACTTCCTGCAAACAGAATGCTGGGAGTTGAAGTTTTCAAACATGTGAACCAAACATCTGCTATATACCATTAGGCTGTATTACATCTAGACACACACTTAAATGAAATACTTTGCATGTCCCTGCCCATTTCTCTAGGAAAGCTGGGAGAGAGAAATGTGTGTTTAATATGTTAGATTATTAGGGTAATGCCATTATAATAACATGAGGCTGTGAGGTGCCTTCTGTTAGAAGAAGGATCAATTTCATTTTATACTCTGTGGGGAGCTTTTAGCTCCTTTAACTTCACATCACCATAACATATGAATAAGTATGCACCTAGCATGTTTATCTGCATCCTGTTTAGGGTCTCATGCTACCCAATGGTGCTGTTTAGTTTGAACCGCACATAATACATGTATTCTCAGTCCTATAGGCTTATCCTATTTGGTTCCCCTAGATGCTAATGACTGTCAGAGTAACCGTTTTTATAGTGATGTGAACAAAAATTAGTCAGCCCTACAAATCAATATGATCCCAAATAAAAATCACTACAATATATTCTTTACATAAACCACAATAAAAATCAGAGAATATATAAATATGTAAGATTGCACTATAAATCAAGCAGTGTATGGATAGCCGTAACAAATAAAACATGTCTTAAAATTGACACAATTAACAATCCTTATAATGTTCAAGTATGCAGAAGTACAACACTGCTTTGTCTCTTCTATATTAATAAAGCCAGTCAGTATTTCATTGATTTCAATTTACTATGAACCCTACCACATGTGCTTACTTTATCACGAATAGCCTTACACAAACCTAATTTTCTTTAGCTAAATATGCAGATGTGCTATTAAGAAAAAGAATAAAAACTGGAAAGGGCGAATGAAAATGAAATAACCAAAGTTAGATTACAAAAGGCAAGCCTGAACAGCTGTAATGTTATACTAGTGTAGTTATAAGAAATGCAAGTAATAGCATTACCAGCCCATAAATTAGGCTTGGGTGTGGTTAAATATAGATAATTAAAGACACATGATAAAAAATAGTTTGAGATTTAATGAGTGAACAGTAGAAAAACAACAGATAACATGTATAGTAGTAGACCATCAGCTAATCACTCACATGGCTCTAATTGGGAAACGTATGGTGTGTGGGGTTTTTATTATGTAAATGCATAATAACATTTCTATTAAAAAAAGGAGCACAGTAGTGAAACTGGGTGTTTACAACCTTAAATAGTGCAGTACAAGACAATTAAGAGGAAGGAAGTCTAAAAAGGTGCCCATACACTGGGCCAATATTACGATTACTCAAACATGTGAGTAGACCTTTCCATTGATTGGCCCAAAAATTGCACATTTTTCCAACCTTATAATGTGATACTGAATCGTAAAAATTATTGTTATTATGATCAGAAAATAATTTGTCAATTGCTTAAATGATCGTAGTATTAAGTTCCGATTAAATGTACCCGTTATGTATCACAATAGACGACATTAGACAATCACTAAACAAATTGAAAGTTAAATATGTATGGTACATCTACCTACAATTAACAATTTCAGGACAACCAACCAACATTTCAGTGTATCAGTCCATCGGACCAAAATATAGGATCTTTTTTTGGGCAACCGATGTCCAAAAGTCTGTTCATCCAAATCAGATGAACAGGCGAACAGACTCGCTGGAAAACCTCAGCCGCTAGTGGTGAATGGGTGGTCGGAACCAAAAGGATCCAATCGTGCTTTAAAGCAGCAGTACAACATAGTTCTAAAATGTACTAGCACACAGATTTCTCGGATGTACAATTGTTTTTAAACCCCAGTCAAGAAACAGCATGGCAAACAATCTCAAACTAAAATAAACAAAATTACATATTGCAAACCCATTTTTATTCCCAGCTAACACAACAATAATATAAAAGGATTGTAAAAAAAAAAATAGTAACACAACTAAAAAAAATTCTTTCCTTTGGAACCAACTAGCACAAGACAAACAATTAAAGGCTTATTGGTCGCAAACAGCAGTATGAAGTGATGCATTCAGTATTAGAAGAGTAAGTACCATTGATGACAAGGCCTCGGGGCTTCTGCTGTTCTCAGGCCAATCAATAATCCATTATGAGCAAAATACATCTCTGTGCTAATATAAAGAAAGAGATGAAAAGAATTGCTGCCTTTCTTCTAAAATAGCAAAAACAGTGCTAATGTTACAAATATAAGTGAAATGTATTTACCAAAATACACAAAATGGATAACCATCCAAAGCATGTAAGCTTCCTATATGTATCACCTTGCTCTGCATAACAGTAATGTTAAAAAAGGTTGTGCATCCATTACATGATACCGGTAACTATAAAAAGAAATGAGCACGCTGGCTAGCCCTTTGGAGGATTCATTCATGCAGCCATAAGCAACATACCACATCAAACAAATCAACAAAAAAGCTTGTCAGAATCTGTAAAAAATAAAACATTTATATTTAGATCTGAAATGCCTCCCCCGTTAATAGTTTTAATCCCCAACCCCTCAACAGCAGCTGTAATTCATTAAGATTCTACAAAACTTCATTGGTTCATAGTAGTATTCCAGGTGGTTTAAGCCTTTTTTAGAACTTATGTTTATACAAATATTTCACACGGGTACTAGTTTATGTATGCATGTACAATATTGTATCTATACTAGCTGTTGGAGAATTTGAATGTATGAATGTTTGTGCTTGTCTGAATGCAAGTTATCGCACTTAAATTAACACTAGCATGACCTTTTATAGTGGTACATCAATATAGTTCAAAAGGGACAAGGATTTGGATAAGAAAATACAAATTGCCATATAACATTATTATAAATGTATTTCTCTAGATTTTCAGACTGCTCTGGCAATTAATTGTAACATATTTAAAGGAACACTAAATCCATAAATATTACTAGTTGGCATCCGTTTCTATTATTCACAGGGAGGTGAGAACGCTTATTCTCACCTCCCTGTGAATAATACGACGCTTGGGGGACTTGGAACTTACCTTACCGCACACCACTCGCAAGCCGCTACTGCACAGAACAGCTATTCTGTCCCGATCGTGCGCCCTATCTTTTATATTGGCGTGCATGCGCCTAAGACAGGACGCGCAGTCGGGACAGAGCGGCTGTCAGTGAAGGAGCGTCTTGCAGTGGAGAGGTGGTAAGGTAAGTTCCAGGTCCCCCGAGCGTAATTTTTTTGAGAGAGAGGTGAGAAATAAGTGCTCTCACCTCCCTGTGAATACTAGAAACGAATGGCAAATAGTTATATTTATGGATTATGGGGAGTTTAGTGTCCCTTTAATTGTTTTAACCAGAAAACTAGTTATATCAATCCATCAATATGTAACTGAAATACACAGCAAGGACTTTGACATTAGCTATCTTATGGAATATACCATTAAAAAAGGTAGTCATTTAATAAAACTTTATTACGGTAACAGGAAAAAAGCAATGCAAGTATTACTTAAAATATATTTAGCATTTTTTTCTTTAGAAAAAATTTTTCTTTAGAAAAAAAAGAGGGGGGGAGAATCAATTTATCTCTGTACTGAATGTGATTGTTGCTAGTTAAAATAAAATAAATGTCATTATCACAGTCCAACATATAGGGGCCCTATTTTAATGCAAAATTTATGTTGGCCTAGATATTCAGCCTTGATCAAATCTGTGGACATCAAAACAACAGACTACTGATTAGTAGGTCTGTGCATCAGGATAGTGGGCTGAACAGTGGTCAAATAAACCTGCTGCACTTTCACATTGAGTGAAGCAATATGGCAGCTTACATACATACATACATACATACCTACTACTAATTTATTAAATAAGTAATTTTATTTTTCTTTGTATTGTATAAGAAACTGTTAAGCACCTCTTATTAAATAATTCTATAAGGTATAAAAATAAAAACTTCTAACAAAAAAAAACAAAACATCCCATCATAGGGTTGGGGGGTTGGAACTATACCAAATACACAAAACTAGTAAAAAGATTTAGGCAACATTCACACTAGGCGTTTTTTTAACGCAGCAGAACATTGAATTTGTGATTTGTTGTGAAGCTCCTCTGCAGCCAACATTTTCAATGGCACAAAACTGCTGCATGCAGTGCATTTCAGGCAATGCACTGTATCACAGCTAAATAGTGTGCCATTCATTTGTGCACATCACTTTAGTGCAATGTTACCGCACCAGAACGCTCTGTAGAGTGAACGAGCCCTCCCCAAAAAGCAAAAAAAAATTAAAAACACTGTATTAGAGGGGCAATCATATTTGTAAACCCTAGGAATAGTAGTGCAAAGAACCATGGTTGCTCATGGTTCCTTCCAATAACTGGGGTTAGCTTTTTAATGTACCAGTCATAGGGAATCTAGATGGTAGCCCCCATTTCCACTGACCATCTTTACTTTAAACAGCTATAGCACAGAAACACAAACGTATATCAACATTTCTGTTCTTGACAACATAGTTACCCACTAAATTATTACACCGATCAAGCAAGTTTCTTTTTCTGTTTATTATATGCTGCTTGTTTGCACCTCAGTGCAATGAGTAATAAAATACTATTGCAAGTTCCCCAGCGTGAAACAAACCCAGAAGCCCATAGCCAGGTCATATTACACCACATATGGAAGTACAATCTGGTGCAGTGAGCCGTAAAAAAAACAAGTTAAACATTACCAAACCTGAACATAAAAACAGTGGATTTTGTAGCAGTTGTAGTTTTGGAAGTTCACTCCCTTCCCCCCAACCACCTATTACTGAAGATTAAATTAATACACTGGAAAACTGCTTATAGGATAGAAACAATAGAAACATCTCCCAGGATCGCTGCATGCAAAAGATGCCTGCTGTACACAGGCTTTCCAGGTATTGTCAGTATTACAGCAATTCATGTGACCTAGATATTAATGATGTGTCTATCTCGGCGGACTGCACAGCACATCAGCAGCTTAGAGAAGGAGGAAAAAAAATCTGCAGGGTTTTACAGCAAACAATTCTTGACATGCACATTACGTAACTTTACTTAAATCTACCTTTGCTTTGTTTCCCAACAAGCCCAGGATTATAAAGTTGCCTGGAATGAGCTGCAACAATGGCTAAGCTTAAACGCAAGGTATTGGATTTTTCAGTACGTAATGAACACTTCCTGGTTTTAGGGCTGTGCTTTATTCAAGGACACAAATAGATTGGCAATGAAACCTACTGAAAACCAATGTCACAAAAGCAACAGAAAGTTTTTGTGTTTAATACATACCCAATCTATGTTACTGTAGAAATGTACTGAAAGAAGGAAACCTGTTTTTTCAGTGATACAAACATAACAAAATAAATAAGAATAAAGCTGTTTTGAACAAAGGAGAAGCATGGACAATGTTACAGTTTGCTGCTAATGCACCGACTCTCCATCACAACAGAAGCCCTTGTCTCCTAGTAAATTTGCTCAGTATTAATGTTGTGAACAGATCTGCAGTACATTGCTAGGAGACAAATAAAAGACTCCAGGCGGCTCTACACAGCTACAGAGCTATAGCATGGAATGGTAAACAAAGGAAAATGACCGCTTCCTTTAGCAGTTTAGTTTGAAAATAATGTATGTATACAAGCTAGAGTATTTTATGTACAGATAAGAGAACCACGTGGCTATGTACTTATTTATTTACTAAATATTCTATGTAAATGCAAACTCAAAGATTGCCATTCTAAATTATTGTGGAAAACCTTGGTAAGTGTCAAGTACAAATAGGTACTGCTTGCTAGCACACCACCAAAAATCAATTATCAAAACCTGATCTAGTTTGCAAGCATCTTTGGGATCTGCAAGGATCTCAGGGATCCAATGTCAATAACAAACAAAAAATGTGCTTTTTGGACACCCTTCAGATTCAGACAGTTCCAGAATTGAAAATCCTAGTCTTCCATTACTGAGATTTAGACTATTTTTAACAGCTAAATATGGTAGACTAGCAGGAGCACAACAAAGGTAATCCTGTTTCTGTCAGAAATATGCTATACATTTATCAATCTTAAAAATTTAATTTATACTGTTTCACCACCACTCATTAGCATACATCATACATATGATTTTACGATTGTTGGATCGTGTATGGGCTATCGGACGAATTCCTGCCCTGTCAGACAAGCGGAAATATTTTTTATTGAACCAATTGCCCGGTCAGGCAAGCAGAAATGTTTTTTACTGGACCAATTGGCCATTCACACGACTAGTATTGCTATGCATATGGGTGCTATGCATATGGGCCTTCAGGAAATTTAACTACAGTTGTCTTTTAAATTTCAGTTTCAGTGTTGTGGCTAGACAAGTACAGTTATTAAATATTTTTAAAAGTAGTAGCTCAAGAGCTACTATAGTGTGTATTAAATTTTTTTTAAAAAACGTTTTTTTAAATGAAAAGTAGTTGGGACAAGGATATTGTTTCTGTGAGAACCACCAGTCCAAAGAAAACGGATTCTGCCAGTCTTCTTCCTAGCTTCAGCACTTTAATAAAGGAATAGTCCAGGACTAACCTGGCAAATGAAAACTGTACGTGCTGTAGCTCCTCATCGAAACTATTTTGTAGGGTAGGAATGATCAATCCAACCTCCCTGACCCAGGTACAGGGGCCAAAAAAGATAAAGATATAGTTCTGATCAGTTCTGACCGCAGATTACTACTGAGCTAGTGCCCCCCTAGCCCCCTTGATCCCCCCTCGGTTTCATGAAAAATCCAATGGGGGGGATCAGGACAATGTAGCCTCTCAATCAAGTGCCCCCTCTCTACTGCCGGTCCCTCGCTGGTTCAATGGAGCTCGCGCTAAGAGAGACCCCGGCGACGTCACAGGGCTTCCCCCTTCACCGGGGACTTCCCTTAGAAGTGTGCTATGCTGCCCCTGGTGGTCTAGTTGGGGTAATGCACTGAAATCTCCATTCAGATCGCAGTGCAGTACAGGATACAGTAAGCTGTAAGTGTGTGACAGCTTACTATTACTATTTGTGAATGGAGTTCAGAGCTCCATTCACAAATAGGATTTTTTCTAAGTCTTTGCTGCTTGGAAAACTTGGGGAAAAAAATGAGGACAGAGATCAAAATTTGGTGATCACTTCTGATCACCAAATTATTTATCTTTGCCAATGAATGAAAAATCACTTTCTGGAAAATGATTTCCGGGAAGTGATTGTTCCGATTGGATTTCAAATTGGAAAATGATTTTTTTTTTCCACTTAAAGGGCATGTCCACCCCCAGCCCCAACAGCTATAAAATAATTTTAAGAAAGTCCCCCGATCTTTACTTACCTTCCCTCTCTCCTCGGACGCACTGCCCGGACTTCTACTTGCAAGACACTGCAAGCAGGGGGCGGGACCAGCAGCCGCGTCCGTGATTGGCTGAGAGGCAGCCAATCACAGACGCAGCTGCTGGCTGCTCAGAACGCCGGGGGAGAGAGGGAAGGTAAGTAAAGTCCGGGGGACTTTCTTAAAAATGTTTTTCAGCGGTTGGGGCTGGGGAAAGGAACCCTAATAAATGGCCATGGATTTCTATGCTAGGGGGAGGGATCGCAAAACGGGAGAGGGAGGGGGAGAAGGGCTGCAGTGCGCATGCCAAACTTCTCCCGGAGGGGAGACAGGAGGCAGAGTCCTATATGAACGCTACTATCCTCCTGGTGGCCAGTTTTTGGGACTTTGGGGGGGGGGAACTACAGGAGAACCATATTGAGCTGGGATGTGAGGTAAGGATTTTATAACACTACATGGAGGGGCCATTAGTGGGGGGGGTGGACATGCCCTTTAAGCCATAAATTTACAAAAAAACTTCTCCAAGATTCCCAAGGTCTCCGGTGATATTGGTAAAGTAAATGCAGATAATTATTTGTCCGATTTCAAGGGAAACTAAGCCTATTTTATTAGGAAATTTTACAGAGGTACCAAAAAAAAGACCGGATCGAATTTATATGATCAGTAAAGTGTGCAAAAACTTGTACGACTTTCAGTACCATCCGGTTTTCACTTTAATACCACTAAAAAGGGGAAGTGTGTGTGCATGGGGGGTTGGTTTTGGCGTTTATTTTTTATCTTGTAGCTGCACTTGTACATGTGTCCCATTTGAACTAGTTGGTGCATAAAAGAATGGCAACTTTGCATAGCTGAAAAATATATTGTTTTGGGGAGTATTTCTAATATAGAAGGGTGTTTAGTCTGGCAAATCTGAAAAGTTGCTGTAATTGGGCCACTGTGAATTGCCTCACTTGGCGGCTAGTCTATTCCACGTCAGCATATGTAACCATGCATATGGCATACCGTTTGGTTCACAACATTTGGGAGATAAATATTTGGTAATTTCATTTCATGGGATTTTGGCATGGTTTCTATCTTCGAAAAACTGTGGGAAAAACTGCAGACTTTTCAGATACAGAGCTGGCTAATATTTTTTTGCCATTACTAACATTTGGCATTGGTCCCACTTTGGGTTAGTTGGTACCCATGCCTCTGGGCACACCCATACACATACCATGAATGTGGCATGCAGTTTTATTCGGGAGGCAGCTAACTGCAGGATTGTGTTTATCTGCACAGAAAGAGCACAGAATAACAGATGCTTATTTCCTTATCTTAAAGCTGAATCAATTATCCATGCAGGGATAGAGTAATAAGCTTTACTTTTATAGAATGGAGAGTTTTACATGTAGTGTGCCAGGGGGAGGGGCTGGGTGATTGACAGCCCTTTACTGACTGTGCCCCACCCTCTTTAAAATGTAAAACTCCCAGAACTAAAAAATGAGGGATAGGAAGGTCAGAGAAGAAAAATAAAAAGCAGATTTAAGATTGTTGGTAATTAATCCTAATTACTGTGTGATCAGTTAAAAATGATTTGCCTCAGTTTTACATGTCCTTTAAGCTAAAAGGAGCAGGCAGGGAAACTTGTAAACTTGCCCACAATTTCGCTCCTCCACTTCCTGTGACAGTTTACAACTGCGTCTGTGCTATACTATTTTCCATTTTTTGAGAGATCATAACCTTTAATTTTATTACATATTTTTGTTAATATTTAGAAATGTATATCTGTTGTATTCAATTAGATCAACTGGACATGAAATGTAGTTCTTGAAGACGTTTCGCTAGTCATCCGACTGGCTTTCTCAATTCAGAATGACTTGTACAAGAATCTGTGGCAATTATGTACCCTGGAAAATCCCAATTAGCATATCACAGCCAGGTGTTAAGGGTGTGATTAGATAGTGGCTAAGAGGTGTTATAGGAACGCCCAGAGTAAGGTGTTAAAACAGCATTGTACATGGCAGACAGTTGGTGTCGAACCCCCCCACCTCTATTTAGGCTTGGTTTCTTTATTTTCACATAAATGGCCTCCTTAACACCTCTCTTGAACCAGTCACGTTCCTTCGCCAGTATGTTAACATTACAATCTTCAAAGGTATGTCCTTTATCCTTAAGATGCAGATACACGGCTGAGTCCTGACCCGAGGAATTGGCTCTTCTGTGCTGGGCCATACGTTGATGCAGTTGCTGTTTGGTCTCCCCCACATACAAATCAGAGCATTCTTCACTGCACTGCACTGCATATATGATGTCGCTTTTCTTGTGTTTCTGTATTGGGTCTTTCGGATGTACCAATTGCTGCCTCAGTGTGTTGTTCGGTTTAAAGCAGACAGGGATACGATGTTTTTTGAAAATTCTTCTTAATTTCTCGGAGACCCCTGCTACATATGGGATGACCATGTTCTTCCTCCTGTCTTGCTTTTCCCCTTCACTGTTGGTATTCGTGTTCTTTTCTTTCCTTCTACTTCTTTTGACAAAGGCCCAGTCTGGATATCCACAAGTTTTAAGGGCTCCTCTGAGATGTTTCATTTCTTTAGCCTTCGCCTCTGTGCTAGTGGGGATGTTCTCGGCTCTGTGTTGCAGGGTTCTGATGACCCCCAGCTTGTGATCTAAAGGGTGGTGGGAGTCAAACATCAAATACTGATCTGTGTGTGTTGGTTTTCTGTAAACCTCTACTTCCAGTTTACCATTTTCCTTAACTTCTACCAAGCAGTCCAAGAAAGCCAGTTTGTTGTTTTGTACCTCTTCCCTTGTGAATTTAATGTTTTGGTCCACCGCATTAATGTGTTCTGTGAAAGCTTGTACTTCCTTCTGGTCGATTTTAACCCTAATAATAATCACACCCTTAACACCTGGCTGTGATATGCTAATTGGGATTTTCCAGGCTACATAATTGCCACAGATTCTTGTACAAGTCATTCTGAATTGAGAAAGCCAGTCGGATGACTAGCGAAACGTCTTCAAGAACTACATTTCAAGTCCAGTTGATCTAATTGAATACAACAGATATACCATGACCTGGATGAATGAGAACCTTCACAAGCATTTAGAAATGTACATAAGAAAAAAACTCTGTTAAAGAGTTCTATATGGTATAAGAATAGATTTTTATCATTAACCAAAAAAAGTTTGTTCAGTAAACATTTCCTTTTACGAAAATGTAATTGTAATGAAATGAAAATGAAATTGTAAACTTCGTTTGACAACAAATATCAGATATGAGTCTATATAAAACAATTCTCCCCAACTACAGTTTAAATACAATCACCACCAATGTAGAGCATTTCAAACACAAGTTAAAGTATTTACACAACTGCCATTTTAAGGACTAAAACTACCTTAGAAGTTATTGTTCTAGTATAATATCCTATAAAAAGCCACAGAATAGAGCTCACATCCTAGACTTCAAAATATCGTTATAGGTTACAGGCCAGCTTTAATCCTTTGAGTCAAAGGGCCATATAAATAGAGGCCATACAATTATAATCGTAATTGAGCAATGGCCTGTACAATACCATTGCGGTAGTCTACTACTGCATGCTACTGTATAGCAGAATGGTTGTAAATGTAAACACCACCCAAAGATTCCTGTAAGAAAAAAAAAGGTAAGACCAGAAAGAGTGAAGTATTAAAACATTTGAAATAATCTGAATGCAAAGCAGCGTTCACATGTTATAAGCCATGTGATAGAGGTGTCCCCAGGGGTGCCCCTACCATGAAGCAAACTGTAACATTTGCCCAGGGCGCACCCTTGTGGAATACTTACAAAGGCGGTTGTTAAAAAAAAAACATCCTGTAATACCATATTTTAGCACCAGACCACCAATCAGTGTCAAGTCCAGTTCACCAGTCAGTACAAGTCAGCCCACCATATCCACCTGCACTATCCATGCCTATGTTCCCTGATGAAGCCACGCCCACTTCACGTGTCACCCCCTCATCTGCTGATAGGCAGCATTTAAAAGTTGTTTCAGGTGTCAAAAACTCTAGGAACACCCCTGGATGTCCCATCTCTCTCTTCTATCTCTACAGGCCCAGAAATCTTTTAGATTTCTAATTAAAGGAAAACTAAAGCCTCAGAACAACACTCTTTCAGATGGCAGAGCACCTTAATATAAAATCAGTAATCTGAGTCTCACCTCTCATTTTGATATGGTTGTTCGGAAATTTACCTTTCTAACATGGGGTTTGTGTTTTATTTCCCAATATCACAGTGTGGTCACTGCCTATTATGCTATTTACACAATGACAGTCCTAAGATACTGCAGGAACTTGTTACTGTTGGTAAAAGTTGGTCACACCCACTAGTAGCCTCTAGCCAAACTTTTTACAGGTCAGGAACCATTGTGACTGAGGTCAGGAGTGTGGCCAATCATTGTACATACACAGTCATTTAATCCAGTTCTTCAGGGGGTTACATTTGCTTTATTGCCATTTACTGTATGGAGATTTTACAGTTTAAAAAATTATAATGTTTTTAGATAATGTAGTGTAAAAATTTGGGTTTAGTTCTCCTTCAAGTTTGTCCCAAATATTGTGCAGTGTGGATAAGAGATTTAAAGGAAGGTTGCTTAGAAGAGAAAGACTGAGCTACAAGTCAAGTACAATACAGGTTAGATATAGGCAAGAAATAAATAAAGCAGTAATATAGTATTTGAGGTTAAATAAAGACATACGTCCATCCAGTCCAACCTACTCAGAAATACCCACATTTCCAGCCTAACTGTTGATCCAGAGGAAGGCAAAAAAAAACAAAAAAGAAAAACAGAATTATGAAGGGAAAAAAAATCTTTTGACTTCAAGTGGCAATCGCATATATCCCAGGATAGCAATACCAGAAACCTGCGACATTCCTTGTTTTCTGAAACTCATCCAGCTTTCTTTTGAAACTATCCAATGAACCTGCCATCACATTGTCTAATGAAAGACCGTTCCACAGTTTTACCATTCACACAATGAAAACCCCTTTTTGAAGACTAGACTTCTTTTCTTCAAGTCTTAAGGTATGTCCGTGTGTCCTCTGACAATGCCCCAGATAGTGAAGAGTAAAGAGGATGGTTTAATTAAGTTTTATAAAATATTCATTAAAGGGCAACTCTACCCCTTGAATGAAAAGCTACATATAGACAAATCACCCCCAAAACTGCAATAGTTGTAAGACTAACCTGAAATGCCATTCAATGTTCTTTTACCCTTCTTCCCTTCTTTCTGCTTCCTGGTTTTCCCAGTTAGCAGCTGTCATAAATGTGACTTGACATCACTAGACATCCCCTAGCTACAGTACCTTCTCTTAAAATGTGTGAGCTTGTAAAAAACAAGAGAGTTATGGAGAAGAGACCTTTTTAGAGGCAGAGAAAAGGAGAAGAAAAACAGCTTTTCTACTATAGTGGTTTTAGGGGAGAATTACCAGCATACACTGTTTCATTGCTTACCCAGTCTGGTAAGGAAGTTTCTTTGGACTTTTCATACAAATACACCATGCATTTAGGGTTGGGAGGGGGGAAGCCACACTACAGAAAAGGGATTACAACTGAACATAAAACAAAAACACAGACGAGGTATCCAGAGGGAGGAATCCTCAGGGAGGACAGAAGGAGTCCTCAGGGAGGACAGAAAAGAGGCAGAAACCTTTTCAGAGGCAGACAAGCTCCTACTCTTCACTTACCTGGACTTTAGATAGGCACTGCAGAAGAACCATTTGGAGCAGAAGGGAAAGGTAAGGACTTTATAATACTATACAGTGGGGCAAGCATGGGGCTAAATTTTAGCTTTGGGGGTAGACATGCCCTTTATGGCTGTTTTTCAAGGTTAGCAATTCTTTCTAATAAAGAAATTGTAATTACTTTGTTTACATTTCTATTGCAAAATACATGAAAGATAAAACCAACCAGTTACAGTTAAAAGGGCAACATTTGTTTTCCTGGGCGTCCAGTCCTATCATTTCACAATTACCCAAGATATAGAAGAGGCATATTCTAATCTGTGTATGTGCATTTATTGCAGACAAATTATGATGGAATCCATGCTGCAAAATATGATGGCAGTATTTGGAAGCCAAATATACCGTATATACTCGAGTATAAACCGAGGTTTTCAGGCTTTAAAAAAAGCCTGAAAATCTTACCTCGGTTTATACTCGAGTCAATCTTCCTCCTACCTTGTCCGCTGGCCGCGCGATCCGCATCCTCGGTGCGCATCCAGATGGTGTCACTACACGGCGCCTCTCACTTTACGGCGCCAAGTAGTGACATCATCTGGATGCGCACCGAGAATGCGGAGCGAGGAGCGAGCGGCCGCCGGACAAGGTAGGAGAACTATACCTAATACAGGGCAAAATCATAAGTGTTAAATAATTACAAATAAGAGTAAAACCTTCTTTATTTGTGCATATGTATGCACAAATAAAGGAGGATTTACCCCTATTTGCAAGCATGCTGGGAGTTGTAGTTTTCAAACATCTTAAGTGGCAATACTTGCAATAGGGGTAAATCCTCCTTTATTTGTGCATACATGCACAAATAAAGAAGGTTTTACTCTTATTTGTAAGTATTTGCCACTTAAGATGTTTGAAAACTACAACTCCCAGCAATAAAGCATGCTGGGAGTTGTAGTTTCCAAAACATCTTAAGTGGCAAATACTAACCCCCACGGTTTATACTCGAGTCAATATGTTTTTCTCCTTTTTAGCTAAAACTAGGTACCTCGGTTTATACTCGAGACTGTTTATACTCGAGTATATACTGTATATTTAATTTAACTTTTTTTATGTATTAATTCCCAATACCAATAAGAACTACTAATTTATCAGAATTGGTGCTATCCTAAAAACAACATGATGACGATTGTGGTTAGCAATACAAAGATTAATTTTTGCGATTAATCAATTGGTACAATCAAATAGGGTTGGGTTTTGAAGAGATTAGAATACAAGAATCAATTAAACAAATGTATAAAAACAAAAGACTTTAGTCTGTCACATCAGAAAAATTCAAGTTTTAAATAAACTTTTGATATCTGGTAGGGCATGCTCCCCCAGCCCCAACCGTGTTAATCTTATATGCAGAAACTCCACCGATCTTTACTTACCTTCCCTCTATCCTCCGCCGCACTGCAAGCAGGGGGCATAGAACTGCAAGCAGGGGGCGGGACCGGCAGCCGCATCTGTGATTGGCTGAGAGGCAGCCAATCAAGGACGCGGCTGCCGGCAGTTCAGAATGGCGGAGGATAGAGGGAAGGTAAGTAGAGATCGGGGGAGTTTCTGCAAATAAGGTTAATGTGTTTGGGGCTGGGGGAGCAAGCCCTACCACATATTAAAAGGCTTTAATGCTAGGGGGAGGGAGACCAAAACGGGAGGGAGAGCTGCTTAGAGCATGCCACAAACCTCTCAGAGGAAGCCTCAGATTCCCCAATTTCCCCCTCTGCTAGGGTCCTGGTGGCCATTTTTTGGGACTTTGGAGGGACTTTGCAGAGCAGTCATTTGGATCTGGGATGTAAGGTAAGGATTTTTCTACACTACATAGTGGGGCCAGTAGTGGGTTAAATTATAATTTTGGGGGTGGACATGCCCTTTAAATAAGTATCAGACAAATTACATTTTAGGCTGGGTACACACCAGCAGATATTTCAGGCCGACCGACCAATAGTGACGTGTATTGGTTGGTCAGCTGGAAATATCTGATGGTGTGGGGCAGCATCACCAGTTCGTCCATATCGGACGAACAGGCGATCAGAACTGTTGGTAAATCCCTATTGAGGGCCTGAACTGCCGGCCGCAACGAACAGTTATTTGTCCCGGCTGAGCGCTCGTTCACAGTGAACACTGTCGGGACAAAAAGTCTTACCATGTGGGATTGAATATTTAGTATAAAAACTTAAATTATAGTATTTGGTTCTGTGATAGATTAATTTCCAATCAACAGTTGCACAAGTCAATCAAAATGTGACTCAATCACCATAACTTGACTTTAGTATGGTTATCTTGGTCCTTTTTAATTTTATTTCAGTGAATATTATAAACACAATTTGTAGACTATTTTGTCTCCTTTAAAGGAACTGTAAAACTCAAGATTTTAAGTCTTTGCCCTCCGTTTGTATTATTCACAGGGAGGTGAAAACGCTTATTCTCACCTCCCTGTGAATAATATTTTGCTCAGGGGACCGGCAACTTACCTTCGCTCTGCTCCACTCACAGACGCTTCTGCACAGAACAGCTGTTCTGTACCGATCGTGCGCCCTATCTCTTGTATTGGCGCGCATGCACCTAAGAGAGCGCGCATGGTCGGGACAGTGCTTGCTGGAGCAGGAGCGGCTGCGAGCGGAGCGGAGCGAAGGTAAGTTCCAGTGTCCCCTGAGCAAAATATTATTCACAGGGTGGTGAGAATAAGCGTTCTCACCTCCCTGTGAATAATACAAACGGAGGGCAAAGACTTAAAATCTTTGGTTATGTGGGTTTACAGTTCCTTTAAGGCTTAAACAAAAACAGAATTATTTTTTACATCTATATTTAAATGGCCCAAAACAATGAGTGAACTGCTTATTTAGGCCCTGCTTTTTTCATTAAATAATTGGCCCTATTCACACACAAGAGAAGGATATATGATCTTTAAATTGAAGATAAAATTTCTCAGATTCCTAATTCACAAGTGCAGGAGCTTTGTTCTCAGCTTACAAATTTACTTAGCTAACCAGATACCTTTGTAGGTGTAAGCTTTGCAACCAAAGCTGAATGGTTTCCACCCTGAATGGTTGAGTCCAGGTGACGTACCCGTTCTTGTGACCTTCTTAATCTATATAATATGACAGGGTAATTCACTAGACTGCAGCAAATAAATAACAATGTAGGCCATAGAACTTAAATTGGGGCGCAGATCAGCTGCTAAATTTCTAGGATCCTTTAATATAGCCTTGCTTTAAATGCAACATTGCCACTTAAAGGGAACAATATCATGAACCCAATGTCTCAAGGGCAGCATTAAATTCAATATATTACACACTGGCAGAGAAACAAAGTTATGCACTGTTATTTGGAAGGATGTACAGATATGCATACAATACATGATTGATGATACATACAAAGAAAATATATAGTTGCATAAATCTATAAAATCCTATTGCCAAAGCATTTTTGCAGCTCACTACTAAAAACAACTTCATCAACAACAAAGGTTTTAACAAAGCCTCTACAATTCTGCAAGCAATGCTTTTACTATAGAACTAAATCCTGTTACACAACAAATAAGCATGGATTACTGAATGTACTGAATGCCTGTACGGAAGATGTTTGGAAACGCTTTCCTGAACCCTCTCTTTATTTATTAATTTTTTCCCCCCAACCAATCACAAAACACAGAAAAACATTTCATTAGCAACATACACCTGGTGAACTACACTTCCCAGAAACCTACGACAGCTGCTGCAGCTCTGCAACAAATCCCTTAGTACTACAAAAATCTTTTACACATTGTTCCAGGTGTAAGGGGGTCTTATGTGGAAACTGCTATACAATATGATCCATTTACAAGTCTCAACCATATAACTTTATGAAACAAAGCCCTTCTTTTGAATAGCAGAAATAATCACACACAGGAATAAGACACTAAGAATAAACATCTGCCTTTAGGTTCATTTCAGTCAAACTAATAAACAGACATTTGGCCACAACAGGTGTGCAGTCAAACCATTACACTACGGTATTTTTCAGATAGAAGATCTCTCCATTATTTAGAACACCATATGGGAAGAACAGTAGTTCAATGGCTAGCAATGTTTCCTTGCAGTGCTCAGTTATGGGTTCAAATCCCTTGGCTACATTTGCAAGAAGTTTAAAGGGTCCTTTCGCATACCTTTCAAACAAGCCTGGGATGATGTCTCTAGATGTTACATACTTTGTCTGTCCTAACAGTCTCAGTCTTTCACAGTCACCTGATGTGCTGGGAAAGTTGACCCGCCCCACCCAAATAAAAAAATTCAACCTTTTCTGAAGCTAGTTACAAGACCTGAAACCAAGCTCTGTCCTCTATGGACACCATAGGAAGAGAGAAAACATGTTTTTTGATGAGGCTATCATAGCAATGGGCATGCTCAAGCCTGAGAATTGGGGGCAGAGCAGTAGGGCTGGGGATGTCACAGATCACAGTACTAGCAAGAAAAGAAAAACTGAATACTGCTATAACTTTGGATAGACTGCAGCTAGAAGCATGGTCCTAGGCTCATTTTAAAAAGGTAGGGGAATGTTCTTTTCATTTAAGGACACTTGTATGGAGACCACAGTTTCCATTTAAATGTTTGTAACAAAAGAAGAAGCCAATTCATTGAATAATGTTTGCCTCCCACCCAAGCAACTATAGCAAGAAAAAGAAAAAAAGAGGGGTAAAAACAGGGCATACTCCAAATAAGTATTTAACCAAATTCTTTATTTAAAAATTGGAATAGCCTCTTGGAAGAAAGAGATTTTTATGTGGGAGGAATCCCTGATAGGATTTTCATTGACAGTATAGCAATCAGCGTGCAATTGAAGTGATAGCTTAAGTCCTAGTAATGCCGGTAATCCCCATCCATACCCCCCAACCGTCTCGGTTTGAGTAGCTGGATGGGGCAGGTCTGTGAGATTGCAATGGGTTGGGGCATGGCATTCTAGGGTATGGATGGTCTTGGGGCATGTCTGTGATGTTGTGGTGTCCAGGAGGCTTGGACGTGACATTTCGTGGTCTCAATATTTGGGGCATGGCCATGCATGTGACATATCTCCAATAGTAATAGTCTTTCCCGGGTTTATATTTGAAACCTTCCAGGAGCAAATTGTAATGTCTTACAGACGTGGGGGTTGAACTTTTAATGGCCACTTATATGTTGCACTTTTCCCTACAAATAGAAAAAGCTGTTGTTCTGTGTCTGCAGCTCTCTGAGTTGTATCTGTTTACGCAGTTATGTCACTTAAGTGTAGAAGTGGACTCTTTGTTGTTGAAGACGGGCAGCACGCACAGCCCAGGCCCTTCATCTGAGGCTTTTTATTGTTCAAACTGGACTTTACAGGCATTGGCCCTATCAGAGGGCGTCGCCAGTATGTGGATACATTCAGGGTTGTGGCTGTGAAGTGAGCACATACATACAAGATTTCTAGTTTATATAGAAGATTTACTGGACCCAAAGACCAAAACCAAGCTCACTAGCACCTGTTAATTTGTACTTTTAATATTATGTGACTACATGGTCTCTGGTTAGGTCAGAGGGCACACTATAGCGCGTCCGAGCGCTCCAGAAACGCACACGCAAGCACATGTGTTAACACATGCTCCCATTTCTAGAAGCGCTTGTGTGTCGCGGTTGCACTATGTTGCACAATTGATTGCATAAAAATTGCAGATCACATGTGCTCTGATTAACGGATGCAGGGCACCTAGTGTGCTAGCGGGGCCACAAATTGGCCCACAGTGTGTGCTTTTTAACACACTTTCAGATTGTGTGTTAAAACACTTTAAAGTGGCCTATCCCTTAAGGCCATTTTACACTGAATCTGGACTCATATTGAAGCACATTGGGATAGCCATTTACCACTTCTAGGACCTTGATTATGCATCTTGTATGCTACTTCATATCTTGATACATTGTATTATGTATATAGCATGGTTAGGATATGTTAACTATTACAATCTATCCTGCAAGCAGGTGCTGTGTTTTATTGCAGTTTTACTATAATTTTCAAATCATTTAATATATTTATTTGGTGTTACTAAACGGTTTACATTTTTTACATATATTGGCTATTTATTGCGGAAGCTTTTTACTAATATAAAGGTTGTCCTGCACAACCTGGTGACTTTAGGGAGAGGGGGTTAGATGTCCTTAAGTGCCCCAAAAAAACAAACTATAGAAACTAATGCCTAGACTTTTTACTACCAAAAAAGAATGGAAAAACAGAGAAATCCTTTATGTTTCAAATTTACTTGTATAATCATTCTTCTGTAAATCAATACAAGGTGAATAATGCGCCCACTTAATAAATCACCAAAGAGATATTTTGCTTAAAGTGTATCTCCACTGGGTAAGAAAAAAAAATTGCCATTTAGTTTTATTGAAGAAGGTGGGGTAAAGGAGCTAAGGCTTACCACCTGCTCTTACCTCCTTCAGGAGCCGGGAAATAAGGTAAGGTACTTACCTGCATGTGCATGCGCATAGAAGACCAAGTCTGTCAGGACATGTCAGACTAGGCGGCGGAGGAGCGAGCAAGTGACCGGGGTAAGAACCTTACCTTCTCTCTCCTTTCTCCTGCAGGTTTTATTGAAGAACAGGAGGCAAAACACAGCTATTTTACCTCCTGTTCTTCAATAAAACTAAATGCCCAATTTTTTTTTTCCAGTGGAGATTCCCTTTAATGAGCTGTTTAATTTGCCTTACGAATCTATGAGGTCTGTTTTTTATCCGCATGCGCGCACAACTTTTGGTCCATGTGTGTCAGAATCGTACTTTAATAATAGTCTATGGGAACACAAAAAAAAATGGACACACTTATTGTTTGTGAGGTTTTTTTGCGTTTTCTCTAATATTTCCTATTGATTTTCCAAAAACTGCAAACGAACCAGAAACACGGACAAATGCATAGAAAATCGCATGTCTGTTAACCTGCAAATGGACCAGAACGCGGACAAATGCATAAACGCAAATAATCCGTAAAACGTAACGCACAGCACATAGTGGGACCTAACCCTTAAGTCAGAAGCAGGAGTGCTCAGAACTGCCCAAAATTTTCCTCGGCCACAGTCATCTCCCTTTACTAAAAGAATAGGGAGTCAGCGGGGGTGGCTGAAGGAAATGTGTAGTCCTGAACGTTCTCCCTAGGCTTTACATAAGGAGAACACTCGGGATTGTGTGTAGGGTGGGTGGTCTTTAAAAACAACAATGACAGGCAGATTCTGTCTGTTATCTTTTAATGATCTCTCATGCGTCTACCAAGTTTTAATCAGATACAGAATTAATCACTGCATACTTTTGGCAAATTGGAGAATCAAATCTGCCAAAAAAAGAATCGGTCTCTGTAATGCATTATTCCAGATGTAAGGGTGCATCCCTGCTCAGAGAAACGGGTATTAAAGGAATAGTTCACTACCAAAGTTCCTTACCCTCCTAGTCTTCAATCAATGCATTAAAGGAATAGCTCACTTTTGTAGTTAACTATTCCTTTAAGCTATATGGGTGTCAAATTCATGTACCATTGTCACTGTTAGGTAACAACAAAAGCTTCAATATGCCAAAAGGCAGGGTGATTCCCTTACAGTTACGGATACTGGCTGTTCAGGGCTCTAAGAAACGTAACTGCAGTTTATAATGGAGATTAAAAAAATAAGGTTTAGTATTACCATAAAAGAAGAGATGTTAATATATGTAATTAATAAGAAGTAAACTCACAATAGACGGAGTACTTTCTAAAAACTTCCTTTTCGTGTTTTTTAATGCAAAGGGATGCCAGTAATAATAAAGAAGTATTTAACACAGAGAAACCTATGTGATAGAACTAAACAAACTGATATGGGGTTTCTGAACTTAAAGGGCAACTGTGGTCTGAAAACAAGTTAGGGTTAATTGAAAGCCTGCAGTTTCTCTTTTAAAATGAGCTGACAATCACATCTCTGGCTGGAGCCTGTGAGAAATTACATTGGGGTAAATGTTCAAACTTCCTGCTTCTAGTAGGTTGAGTAACATCACCTGACCTCTGCCCCACCCATCCGCCAATCAGGAATACCTGGGGGGAAAATTGACAGTTGAAAAATGGAGCCTACTAATGCAGGCAACTGCTGATCACATGACTATAAGCTAGTCACATGGCTGAAAACAGGAAGTGTTCAAGCAGGAAGTAATATTGCTGAACCTTTTCAGCAATAGCTTCTCACAAATTTTATATAGAGATGTGACTAAGGTTTTATTTTGAAGATACGATGGAAGGCATTTTATATAATCCTTACTAGTTTAGAAGAATTTGAGACCACAGTTACCCTTTAAGTCTAAATTGACCTAATTATTTTTTTATTAAAGATTTAGGGCTAGGCCACACTATTGTGTTTTAAAGTGCAACCCCATTGTGTCCTAAAAAGCGCATGCAAGCGTTGGGCAATTGGTCTGGCCACACTAGGTACGCTGTGATCCGCTCCCCATTCCTCTCCACTGGAAGAGGAATGGGGGAAATGTTTTATTTGATCTTGAAATGCAGGATAAAAAGTACATAGGCAAGTATCCTGTAACTAGAAGCACACTAACCTTGTGTTTGGGTAGACATTATAATGACATCATGCTCTTCTTCCTTTCAGCCAACTCATGCGTCTGGCAGCTCCCACTGAGTTCAAGTATGGATTATCTAATCAAGATCAATCTGCTAAAAAAAAAAAAAATTAGAAATCACTAACAAGCTGTATTTACCATAATCTAGTACAAACTTATTTCGCCTTCCTAAAGCAACGCATGAAAAGTCCAATGCAGTGCACATTTTAAAAGTAAAAAAGACTTGGCAGGACACCACAGTTATCCTTTAAATTAGGCAGCATGTGCATTCAATACAAACTTTATTTTTCTGAAAGGGTTTATTTTGCAAATCTTTTTTTTCCCCCAGATAAGTCTGTATACAAAATATATAAAAACAATTTCTGAAGAAAAGTAGTTCCCTCAGCTATGCTAAGATTTCAGTTTGTAAAACAATGTATCATATACAGTGTGTCAGGTAAAGTTCTAAACATAGCAGCATAAAGTGACCTTGGACATAACATTTCATCACTTTCACGTTTATTCCCAGTGAAAGGTGTATAAATCTTTTCATTTCAAACAGTATTTGAAGACGAAACTACTTACGGTAGTTTCCAAGGCAGCAATATCACAATTAAAAATTAACCTACAAAGGTGTGTGAAATGCTCCAGCTCATTCAGACACCTTTTTTTTTGCATTTTTTGAAACAGTGTCACTTAAATGTTGCTTCACGATGAAGTCCAGAGTTACTGTTCTAAAAATGCAGTTAAAGGGTAACTTCTCTTCATACAAGTGTCCTCTATTGAAAGGAGTGTTCATTCCTTTCAAAAAAGCCTAGGGTGATGGATGACTCTAGCTTATCTGGATCTTAAGTTATAGGCCTGTAAAGTTACTCTTTCAAGTCTGTCCTGACTGTGAGTCTGTGAAAATCACATGATGTGCTGTGTAAAGATGTGCGATTTTGCACTTGACCAGCTGTGTTGGACACTGTACGACCCAACAGCCATAAACATACAGTATGATTATTGTGCAGTACAGCCCTTCAATGCCCACTTGTTTATTGCTTGTCATGTGCAAAATCGCACATCAGTTCGTTTATGTTTGCCTCACTGATGCTTTTTACAATTAAAGTTTGACAGGGGAAGTTAATGAAAATGTGAAATACTTGGAATAAAAAAATAAATAAAAATCTCCCACATTATTACGTAAGAAAATGAGAATAGTCTTTATTTCCATACAAAAAAAAAAATTATAGCAAAAAACTTGGCAATAACAGAATACTTGTAGACACTCTACAATAAATATATAATCATGTCCTGGCATACATGAAAATCTTACAACTGCTAAAGGATTCTGGGAGTTCAGTTTATAACAGCTGGAGAGACACCATTTTGACATCCCTAAATTAAACAAGTTTACTTTGCTTTCCTTCTGTTGCTAGGGATGTGCTACATTCCAACTCTAACAGGCCAGACTAGAAAAACAAGAGGCCCTTTTTTTAGTGGGCCTGTGCCAGCAACTATACAGTTTTTCTTAGTGATATGGTATATTCTTATTTCCCAACCTACAACCAGTGATTCATTTCCTTGCATCACTCACACACATCCATGCTCCCAATTTTTTGTGATGTTTACTGTTTTTTCAATGCATAATGTACCCTCCCTTAATGGGATGCAATATTGGTGGTTTATAGTCACGAATACAGCATTTTTACAGATGGTAAATATAACCTTATAGAAAAGAATATACAGATAGAAGTGTGCTTGTGTGTGGGATACCATTTTATTCAAAAGGCCATAAAAACTTTTTTTAAACATCTGAATGGAAACCCACCCTGGCACTAGGTAGAATGTCATTATTTTTATATCAGCTTGGAACACTATTGAAATTAGGTTGTCCCTTTACGAACACTAGTACTAAAATCTCAGCAGGAAGAACAAGTTGTATTTAACAACACGTATTGGAGAGGAGTAAACCTCACAAATTTATTATGCAGTGAAGCAGGGCTAGACAAAAAAACTCTACCAATGGAGATCACCTTACATTTCCATTTAAGGACTATGCATACCAAATATATTTAAAGCATCAAGACATATCATAGTGATATAAACAGAATAGATTTGGAGACGTAAATGCTCTGCATATCTTTAACAAGCAGCAGTTGTTCTGTTCCTTTTACATATTCTCCATTTCAGACATCTGTAATGAACAAGGAATTTGATGCTCTGTTCCAGACCTGGGAAAAGTAAGGCCCGGGGGCCACATGCATCCCTTTGGCTGCCCCTGACTGGCCCCTCAATACTAAACCTAGACCCAAAAAATTAATAACTGAAGTTTATGGAATAGATCTAAATATTACACACTGTATTAAAAATTGCAGCAAATAAAAGAAAATATTCAGTGAAACAGGGATATTCATTTCATCTGTTTATAAAATCCAGTTTTGCAATCTCTTTATTGAGAACGGAGTTGAACCTATAGGCCTTAATTTTCTCTTGCGGCCCCCTGAGAAATTTAAAGGACAACTCCACCCTCATAAGAACATCTTTTAGAAAGAATGGCCTCTTTAAAATATATTGATATATCAAAGTTTGTCCTATGAATTTATTACTGTATGCCTTTTATGCTTCTGGATGCCTCATGGAAACTGAGCAATTAAGTGACCTGGTTCTGAGCCTGGGCATGCTCAGAAGAGGCAGACAGGGGATTAACATTCAGTGATTGGCTGTGATGTCAACTGCCACATCCATTACTGACAGTTACTAACTGGAAGAACCAGGAAGCAGAAACAGGGACAACAGAACATTGTGCAGGATTTCAGGTTAGACATATATTTCAGATTTCAAACTATTACAGTTTAGAGTTTAAGGGGGTGATTTTGCTGTACATAAGTTTTTATTTAAGGGCAGGAGTTGCCCTTTAATTGCCCACCACTGCTCTGTTCCATGATGTGTACTCAGCTTAAGTCTAATGAAAGATAATAAACATGCAAATGCCCCACAGTTTATCATATCTGATGAAGGCCTTGATCAAATTTAGCTGTGTTTGTTAATTTCTCAGAACACATGGTTTTCCACTACCGTCTTACAGTCATGTGTGGGTTTTTTTTTACCAATTCATTGTGTTTTCCCCCTGCGTTTTGGATTTTATAGAGTGAACTAAGGGCTAGGCCACACCAATTAGTTTTAATGTGTGATTCGATTGTGCATTAAAAAGCGCATACTTGTGTTGGCCAATTGGTCTGGCCACACTAAGTTCACTGGTGTCCTCTGTGCTGCAATCCGCTTATTGGATATTACAGGAATAGCAGAGCAAGTGGACAGTGACGCACGCGTTAAGGGGTAGGGCTACACTAGAGCGAACAGTAGCGCATGCATTACTGTCCGATTGCAAGCGAAAAAGATGAGGAGCATACATCAGTGTCATCTTTATTGTGTAGCAAACATACTTTTCAGGGGATCTAGGGCCGTAGTTATAAAGGTGCGATATTGCTTTTAAGCGATACCGCACCTTTACCGATCGTTAATTTCCAATTGGTTTAATGATAGTTAATTTACAATCGTTACCGATTTACGATTCCCATAGAATACCATTGCAGTAGTTTACTACCGCATGGCATTCTACGACTGACCATTCAGTAATTAACAAACGCTGGATCGTAAATGTACGATCGGCCGTACATTTGCGACTGCGGACCCTACTGTCACCTTCCTTGGGTATAACTATCCATTTACTTGTTCGTCAGACACCAACGCACCTAGTGTGGCCACACCAATTGGCCAACACTAGTGTACGGTTTTTAATGTGCAATTGAATTGCAAGTTAAAACAGATAGGTGTGGCTCGGTCATACTATGTCCATTTTTTAACAGAAATGCTGCCAGCACTACATTTTTTAAACTTGTAAACTTGATCGAATCCATCAAAAAAAAATCTACCTGCTGCACGCATTTCTGTCCGAAAACTTTTATTAGCCAAGAGATAGAAAAATGGACAATTCCACGTGTGTATTGTGAACAGGGCCTTAGGATAAGAGCTACTGCCAGTAGCTAATGACTGGTACACAGGAGGCAGATCAATTGTTTCCAAAATCAAAGCTGAACGCCCAGCAAGCGGTTTTTTTCAACCCGACCGACGAATATAGGAAAAGATCGTTCAGTTTGGTGAAAAAGATTGCCTCATGTGTACCCAGCCTAAAGGTGCCCATACATCTATAAGATTTTACTTACCCGACCAAGCACTCACGCGATGTTCCTTTGATCCAGCCGGAACCGCTTCTCCCGATCTTACATTCGACCGACATGCGATCGCAAAATGAATGGGATTTTGCGTTTGCATGTCGGTCGAATGTAAGATCGGGAGAAGCGGTTCCGGCAGCATTGATGAACATCGCGTGAGCGCTCGGTCAGGTAAGTAAAATCTTATAGATGTATGGGCACCTTTAGAGCAAAAAAAAAAAAAAAATGCCTAAACCATCCGATCCCACACCCAACGACAATAGTTAATTGGCTGGCTTGATAACCCAGCTATATTTCCCAGCAAAATAGACATGCTTAATTGGCATACGCCTAAATAGATATTAACTGATGCACACCATTTTAAGGAATTAGTTACTTTTTTTTTGTTGTTGTTAGTACTATCCATTCATGATTCTAAGTAGACATCAAAGTTTCTTAAGGCTATGTACAAATGGTAAGATTCTTTATCTGGGCTGACCGCTCGCCACTAACGACCGATTGTGTGCTCCATAGGAGACTGCACAATCGCCTGTGATTTTAAGACACAAAAACGCCTTAAGATTTTTTGGGGCCGACCGACCAATACAAGCAAATATTGGTTGGTCGGCCTGACAAATTTACCCAGCATAACACTACATATAGTAATTTTCCTGCCAAGCCATGCACCACACGTAGTTCAAGACAGAAATTCAGGGTTTTGTTGAATTAAAGTTATTAGTATTTGGTTATGTTTGACACCACAAATAAACATGTTTTAAATGGCACATCCACACTCTGAATGAAAATTTATACACTTAAAAGAGACCCCAAAACCCACTTTTTGCTATACTTACTTACCTTTACCAAAGAAGCTTCCAGCTTCCAAAAGACACCTCCTCTGCAGCTGAACATGTCATGCAGCTCCAGGTATGGCCGTCAGTCATTGGCTTCAAGTGGTAAAAGCATCTTTGGTAAAAGGTAATTATAGCTAAAAGTGGGTTTGGGGTTAAGTGTTTACATTTTCATTCTGAGAAACTGCCGGACAACCATAAGGAGCAGAGGGGGAATTTAAGGATTTTTTTTTAAAACTACACAGTGAGGCCAGCACTGGGGAAAATTTTTGATTTGGGAGTGGACATGCCCTTTAATACAAAATTATTCAACCAAGGGGGCAATTTTAAAATGTGCGCTATGCATGTTAAAGAAATATTGGATGGATTTTTTACCCATCCATCTGTAAAAAAAAACTATTCAGGGTTCTTGTTCAACTGATCTGGATAATTATTTCTAAAGTGACAACCATTTTTTTTTTTTTTTTTTTTAAATGGCATCTTTATTTGGATGAAAACCAATTCTAAGTTACTTAATATTGTTGAATATTTACTGCATAGATCCAGATTTTTAACTACCCGCATATACTCGAGTATATGTCGATCCGAGTATAAGTCGAGGTTCCTATTTTTACCAGAAAAATTTGTAAAAACTGATTGACTCGAGGGTAGAAATTATCACCACTACTGCCTTCTGATTCTGTGTTGTTTTTAGGCTTTAGTTGCCCTTTAAATGGACAGCAGAATTCCCATACATGAATCCCATACAGTAATAGCCAAATCCAGTACCAGTAACCTCCAATTCCTTGGCACTCCTGATGTTTGGAAACTACAACTCCCAGCATGCTTTGTTGCTGGGAGTTTCAGTTTCTAAACATGTGGAGTGGCAAGGTTCAGTAAACTTTTAATTAAGCTTAGCATCATTTACAATTCTCCTGAACCCCATATAGTAAAGGGCCCTCTGAACCCTACAGTAAAGGGAACTCAGACCCCCATATAGTAAAGGATTCTCTGACCCCAATAGTTAAAAATGTCACCTGAGAGTTGTAGTTTCAAGCTGTCATTTGCACTGTACTAGCAGCTGTTTTTTGCCCCAAACTGAGGAGACCCATCAGATTTACAGCATCCAGTGACAGTGCTGAGTGAGTCCAGCAGGCAGAATACAGGAGGCGTAAAGGCAGATCAGCTCCTGTAACTTTCTATACAGGTTAACACATACGCCACCTACTGGTTACGATCTGTAATTGCAGAATTTGGATCTAAATTAGGACTTGACTCGAGTATAAGTCGAGGTTAGGTTTTCAGGCTAATTTTAAAGCCTGAAAAATTCGACTTATACTCAAGTATATACGGTAAAAGAGGAGATTTATGTTTTTGCACAAGAAAACCTATAAGAGTGGGTGGTTGTTTTTTGCTCTCCTTTTATTCATATTCCAGATTTTTGCAAGCTCTGGAGCTTGCAAAAAGCTTCATCTCAGTGTCTAAGTAAACTCCTTATACCTTAAGTCTGCTGATGTAAGCACTGCCCAATTGTAACCTGTACACTATAACCCTTTCCCTTCCAGGGGAAAATTATACATGTCATTTTGTCAGCAATTTTATGACAGGAGTGCTGGATGCTCACGAGATTGTAATACAAACACATCCACATTTCTCTTGGCTGTTCCTGGTACAGCTGTCCCTCCACCCTCATCTAAGCAAGTACAAAGCTCTTACAGCACACACAGCTTTCAGATGAGGCAAATGGGGCAGCAGAAAAAGGTAATAACTTTGGGTTTGCAAGGTTTCTTTAATCATATACAAAAAGTAAGCACTACATTTAAAGGATAACTAAACTTAATTTTAGTACAGTACGTTACCTGAAGGCTTGACCACTGTGGGCAGTGGAAAGTTTAGCTGAGCATGTTTGAAAGCTCTGAGCTTTCCCTGCAAAGCGTGTGCTAAATAACTAGCTTTATGTGCAGTTCTGGGCAATGAGAGTATAAATGATCTTAAGGTGCTGGGGGTCTCTCTATCAGAATATCAAATATTCTGATAAAGAAGCTCCTTAACCTCCCATTCTTCAATAAAACTGAATAGCAAAAAAGTTATTTTAACCACTGGAGATACCCTTTAAAGGGCATGTCCACCCCAAAACTATAATTTAACCCACTACTGACCCCACTATGTAGTGTGTAAAAATCTTTACCACACATCCCAGCTCCAAATGGTTATCCTGTAATCCTCCGGGAGAAAAATGTCATGTGCAGTTCAGCCCTCTCCCCCCCCCTCCCTCCCTCACCCTAGCTACAAACCCTTTTGATATAATGTATTGCTTCCCCCAGCCCCAACCGCATTAGTATTATTCACAGAAAGTGCCCCGATAGTTACTTACCTTACCTCTTTTCTCCCCCGTTCTGAACTCCCTTCAGCCAATCACGGACATGGCTGCCGGTCCCGCCCCCTGCTTGCAGTTTCATGCAAGCAGAGGGCTGGGGCAGTGCAGCAAAGGAGAGAGGCATGGTAAGTAATGATCGGGGGACTTTCTGTGAATAATACTAATGCGGTTGGGGCTGGGGGAGGGAGCAGTACATTATATCAAAAGTTATGTAGAAGGATGGACATGCCCTTTAACTGTAATTAATCACTTTCTGTTTCAGACATTTTTCACACGACTGTTTGTCAATTCAGTTAAGATTTCTTTAAGGTTATCACCTGCTGTAATTTTGTGCCTAACCCATAATTTTTCCCAATAGACATAGCACATTCACAAAGATACTTTAACAAGCTGTATCTCACCTCTTCCTTTGCGGTGGCTGTTGATTTATGAAAAAAACCTGTGGGTACTAGGGGTCAACTCCTATAATCCACCTCTTGGTTTCGGTGGAGGGCTAAGCGTACGCAGTACACTTTACATGCTCTCTATTGCGCAGCAGATCAAAACAAGAAATCTGCAGCCTTGCTCCCTAGAAACAGACATTAAAATTACAACACAGACTTCTCTGCTAGAGACTTCCTCTGCTAGGCATATACCATATTACAGCGATTCCCGCCTTTCTTAGACACAGAAGACATTTAAGTGACCAATTGTTTTTTTGTTTTTTTAAACACTCTCTTCTCCCATACATTCCTTAGTATTTTATATAAAAAGCTAAGTTTATTCTTTGCAGTTTATTTCCTACAAGGCATAAAGAAAACAAAAATCATGTAAGTATTGGGATTACAGACTTTTTTACATTTTTGTTCACTAAGGGAAATGGAAAAAAATGGGAGAAGTAAAAGGATTAAAGAAACATCTCTAAAGGTGGGGGATCTTTAAAGAAGAACTAAACTTAACTTTTTAAAAACCTAATGTTAAAGTTTTTCTCCCTAGAACACCTATACATTTTAAGATTCTTCTCTAGTAAGTTGCATTTAGTACATGTAAGTAATAGATTCTGTAACTTAGAGGGTTTCCATGTTGTTGCCACTACAACCTACATCCCATTAAGTCATCAAAGAGCCACACCCCCTGACCCCAGTATTCACCATCTCTATAACCAGATTATTTCTATACAGATGTCACACACCAATATGGAAGTACGTACGTATATATGTAGCGACACTTGGGGATGCAGCGCTGTACAGAAATAAAATACAATAAGTCAATAAATGCAATACAATAAATACAATAAGTCAAAGTCATACAAGGGGGATAAATACATAGTTTAGTACAGAAATATATAAATAGAAGTGGTAGAGCTTTGCCACAAGAGGAAAGGAGGTCCCTGCCCCGTAGAGCTTACAATCTAGTTAAGTGGGTAACGGAGATACAATGGAGTGGGTATAAGTGCTTGAGTGAGACGTATGCAGTGCAAATAAATAATCATAGACTGTGCTGGTTACTAGATAGGTAGGATGCAAGGCTACCTTTAAACCTGCTAATTGAGGTTTCTTGAGGTAAAGAGGGAAATAGAATTCCAGAGGATAGGAGCCACAAGAGAGAAAGGTTTAAGGTGAGAGGAAGCAGTACGAGTGGAGGGTCTGTACAGGAGCTGGTTCTGCATATGGGGACACTAGTGAAGAAATATAAGAAGGAGCAGCAGAGCAAAGGGCTTTAAATGTTAAGAGAGATTATGTAAACAATGCGCTGTTAACGGGGAGCCAGGTTGTTGTCCGGTACAGAGGAGATTTGGGATACAGTTTATTAGAGAGCAAAACAATATGTGTGGCAGAGTTAAGTATAGACTGAAGGGGAGAGAGGTGGGAAGCAGAAAGACCAGCAAGTAGTAGATTGCAAAAATACAGGTGCGATAGGATGAGAGCATGCATAAGCATAGTGGTGGTCGCGAGCGGCAAGTGGCAAGTTTTTGCAACATAGTTAAGTCCCTGAAAAGACGTTGAAAGCTGCTTGTTACCCTGCAGTTTATTTACCAGTAAGTGTAAGCTGTTGGAAAATAAAATGAAGGTTAACAAGCAGCTTTCAAAGTCTTATCAGGGACTTCCATATACCATTTTCTTTTTATATTACTCTTTTTCTAGGAAAAGATAAAGCTTACAAATGCATCTGGATTCTGTGCTTATTCAATAGTGATGCACCAGGTAAAGCAACTGGTTTAGAAATACATAGTTCAAAAGGTCACAAGTTCAATACCCCAGATTTACTGTACTTTTGTTTCTATTATGTTTAAAGCAAAAGAACTTATTATTTAGCTTACTCAGTGGTGGCACACCTGGTAAGATTCTGGTTTCAGAAACACACAGTTCAGAAGAACTCAAAGTTCGAATCTCCAGACCTTTATTTGTTGTTTCCACTACGATCCTAGTAAAAGATTCTACATGTACCAGTGCTTTATATAGTATTTCTGTGAGCCTAGCGGTAAGAGCTCTGCTTTTAGCATGACAGAGTAAATGTACAAGTTGCAGGTTCTATTCCCCAGACTTAGTTTAATTTTTTTTATTTTTGCTGAAATGTTAGTATTCAGTTTCTTACAGTCATGCTATCTATGAAATACACTGCAAAGATTACTTTTTTTTTGTATGAAAAGTAAAGGATTATATCATTGTTTGGACAGTAGCATTGAATGTGTTTGAAAACAAAAAAACTGAAATCCCTGTTCTTTGTTAGGGAGAGGGAGGATCTCTGTGCTGTTTTGTCATTGGCTGTCAGCTTCTAGGAAGCAAGGCTACAACTTCCTTGTTTAGTTCTGTTGAGTACTACAGTGCATGTGCCTGTATGCAGACAGGGGGCTTACCCAGCTAGGGTTGATTGTGAGAGCTGACCCCTAGTACTCACGGGTTATTTTCATAAATCATCCAATTGCCACAGCAAAGGGAGAGGTGAATGTGCTCTGTCTATTGGGACAATGTTGTCTTGAAAGCTTTAGTTCTCCTTTGATATTCAGGCAGCATAGAAAGGTATGTAGGGCACATCGGTGTATAAAACTTTCTATTGGGTTGTGTTTGGGACTTTCTATGGTGCTGTGTATAAGGGCTTTTTATAGGACTGTCTCTGGAACTATCTATGGGGATGTCTATGGGAGAAAGTCAACCCTCAGCTTGTATTTGGGTCAATCAGTTTTAATCGTTTTTCAGGTAAAAATAAGTACCTCGGATTATACTCAAGTATACAGGGTATCCCTGAGACTTCTAATTTAGATGTTCTTTCTTTGTTTGTTTTTCATACAAGATTAACTTAATTTCACTCTGAGAACTTAATATATGAAATGCTAGTTCTGCTATATTTAATTATTGAGAAATTAATGAGCATTGACCTTAGCTGGGGATAGATACGCCTGTAGTTCTTCAGATCAATGTTTTATGTGGAGGCCACACTGCAACGCACAAGAATCGCGCACAAAATAGCAAGCATTAACAAAACACGAATGCAATCGCGGGAATTTTCGCGTTCCCACGATTTCCATTTTAGCGAAAATCGCGTGCACAAACCGCATGAGTGTGGCCTATCCCTTACTACTGTAGTTGCTTTCAACCCCACCCAAAAATGTGGCCTTATGGAAAGCAGAAGAAACAGTAAATCAGTGAGGTCTCTGTAGCATAATCATCTAGAGAGACCAGAGAATATATCCGTGTGAGCCTCTTAAATGTAGCTCATATGGCAAAACAGGTTTAATGCAAAAGTGGGTATATTACCAATAAATGTGTTTCAGGTTATTGTTACATTTACAAGTGTGGTATCTGACAATCCATTAAATCACAACTGAAATACCTAACCAGATAAAATGTTTCAGGGACAAGTACAAGTTTGAAATGCAATTCTTTTCATGATATAGGCAATGAAATCCACAGGTTCATTTAGACAAACATTATCCTTTGATTGTTTCAGCTTGTTCAAGACTGTCAGGATACCCTTAGAGGAAAAACATCTTTTTTTTTGTTCAGCACAAAAAATAGAGAAACGGCTTAAAGACACTTGTTTCCTATTCAAGGTAAATAAGCAGTCTACAGAGCCAATCTATTTATACAACAAATTTTGCTTTCTTTGTATGTTGACTTTAATTCTTACATTTACAGCACTTTAATGATTATGTTACCATATCCAAAGTGATTTTTTAATCAAGGTCGCAAAATCCTGTTCTACCAGTGTTAATTATTCAGCTATGTTTCTGTTATAAATAGGAAATGTTAGGCAATATTTGATGCTTATAGGAGTTCCTCCTGCACATTTTTTGTATAACTCTTGTGTGCTTGACTTTCGCTCTTTTCTAGTCACACCTGCCCTCTTTAGTTAATCTTGGTACACACATGCCAGATGTTTAGCATAGACAGAATCTGTAAGATTCCATCAGTGGTTTGCTGAAGATGTGGCTACACACACACATTATTTGTTGGTGTCACACACCTACCCATCGTTGTTTTCTTTATGTGCTAGAGTACATGGAGCCAACAGTAACCGAGAAAACTTTTCCGTGTGTATTGACCATTCATAAACACTTAAAGGAAAACTATAGTGTGAAAGTGTGAATAAAGTTTATTTAAAAAACAGCTAAACTGAAAAGTACTTGGGACAGGGATATAGGATTGGTAATTCCTACCTCCCAATACTGTTTCTGTGAGGACCACCAGTCCAAAGAAAACTGATTCTGTCAGTCTTCCTCCTGGCTTCTGCACTATCTTTAATATAGGAATAGTCCAGAACTAAGCTGGCAAATGAACTGTTGGTGCTGCAGCTCCTCAACAAAATGATATTGAAGTAGGAAAAATCAATCCTACCTCCCTGACTCAGGTACTTTGAATTTTTAAAAACAGTTAATTTTTTAGAGTATAGATATCCTTTACACCTGAAAAAACATTTACAACAGTGTAAACATCACTTAAAACTACAGTGCAAGAAAACCACCTTTAAACATAAAATAAATTTGAAGTAATGTAATATCCATCCCAGGTGCTTTTACCTGACCACAATATGCAGTCCTTTCAGGCAGTTACTGCTTCGTTGGGAGTGTGATAAGGCAAGAAGCATTGAGTATTAGGGGTTTTACAACCTGGTACAATCGTCATTGACTTTAGTGCAACTATGTAGCACATTAAGTGCACTGCACTACTTCCAAAAACATGTTACCGTACATGGGGTAGAGTGGATTTTACATGATTTTACAAATTAACAGGATTAATTGCATCTCGCCAAAGTGTTTTGTAATTTTATTTTTATACCAGATGGATAGAACATAACTCCAGTGTGCATGCAACTACAAGGAAACAAAAAAAAGACCTCTGCTAAATATGGGATACAAGTATTCTAAACATTAATATTTTTACATCACTAGCTAACTGCATGAAGCTGTAATTTCTTAAAGCCAAAAAAAATGTTCTTTGACATTACACCAAAGCCAAAGTTTGAATCAATTGTAACATTGAGTGGAGCAGCAGCTTTACCTGCTGATATTTCCTGGGTGGATCATGTTCGATATTACTATTGAAATATTGATCACAAAATGAGTGCGCCAGGCAGTTGTCGGAACATAGAAAACAAAAAAAGGTATATAGAGATACCATAGTAACATTTGGCACCAAATCAAATATAAAAGGGCACTCACGCTGCTAAATCGTGCAACAAGTCGTAAGGACTATAAAAATAACCTTAACGGTCATAGAATACGTGGTAGGTTAAAACATTAGCTTTATTCTAACACTAGTAAAACCAAATAACCCCAAAACATTCCAATACATAGTATAAAAATTGCATATAACACACACGCTACTACTGGTGGTAGTATCAAGTCCGGCAGTAGACCCAGTCAACTGCCGGACTTGATATCTGGGAGGTTCATATGTGGAACATGCTGGGAGCCCACAGCCTGGGAGAAACCTTGTCAGTATCGGCTGCCTATCAATCGGTTTTTGGTAGTACCTGGGGTTAATTATTCATCTGGACACAGACTGAAAGTGGCACACAGTTTATTTACCTACTCGGAGTTTGTGACCTCTCCTGTCTCTATTTCTGTGTGTGAGATAGTTTCCTTCCTCTGTGTTCTAGAAGTACATTCATTACCCCAATATATAATATCTCTTGTTCCACTAGTTGCAGCTCCATTTGGCGATATACCCTTTGGGACTTACCAGTTGGGACATTTTTTCTTTAGACTACCTATTATTGAATTTTAGCGTGTGTGTTATATGCATTTTTTACTTTAGCTGCGCATAATATATACCCAGTTGTCTGATTATTATTCCAAGTTGAACATAGCATGAACATCGGTGGTGTATGGCCAGCTTAAGTTTGAATGGGGCGAGAAAACTTCATATACATACCTGGAACTGCAATAATGCAAGTGAACACCACAAATACAACAGGGCCAGTGATCATTACTAGGGTCCCTTTCTCACTATTGTCACATTTTAGTGCCGTCTTATCAACTTAGAGTACTCTCTGTAATACCTTATCTGTCACCAACCTTAAGGTGGCCATAGATGCTATAATTTATCGTATTATCGGATTGGCCAACAGGAAAAAAAAATTGACCGACACCAAAGCACATGAATTTACACCACTAGACAGGCAAAATGGTCCTATATTTTCACTGTTATGAAATGATAATAAACCCAATATCTGCATTTCATTGCTCAGCTTGTTTGTATTTTACAAGGGAAGTTTAGTTAAGTAAAAGGAAAAAAATGATATTCATAGGTTTTTTGGTTTTTTTTCTTCATTTTTAAAAAAAAAAAAAAAAAAAAAAAAAAAATAAGAAAGAAACTTATCAGAAGTAAGCTGCCATTTCTGGTTCTGTAAGCCAGTTTTCCCCAACTGCCAGGACATAAACTGGTATCAAACCATGGATCAGTTGGTACCGGGACACACAGATCATCTGAGCAGCATAGTATATAATATTATGCATATTATTGTACTTATTGCAAAGGCCATCCCTGGAAGTTTTTCCAACAATGGAACTAGACCATGGTGCAAAAAGGTTGGTTCCAGCTGTAATGGGCCTTGTTTTCAGGGATGCTCAATTGCTTGCAATGGTCCGAAAACTAATTTTCTCCTAAATAGTTGTTGTATTGGTCAAACATGTTCAAATATCAACTAAGTAAATGTGTTCTCTTCTTGACAACATATTTGCAATAAAGTTCCACATTAAGGCTTTGACAAGGAGGGTAAGTAAAAAAGTTGAGTCAACTGTAAACACAAGCACTGGTTCAACCAGAAATGAAAAACTTAACTGGTTAAATGATTTGGCCAGACTGATTAAATCAACCAAGAATAAGCTTTGTACATGGTAAATTTACCATGTGTGCAAAGTTTAAATGTATGGCCAGCTTAAGGCTTGGTACACACAAGCAGATTTTTTCAGCCTGGCTGACCAGTCTATTCCAGTGGTAAATTTTCAGTGTGAAAAATCTGCCCACATGTACCCAGTCAGTATATCCTTGAATATTGTTGGCCTAAAGTATAAAAAAGCCCCACCTCCCTCCTAGTTATAAAACAAACACAAAACACAGTGTAGTGGTATGTAACTACATTCATGGCCAAAATTTAGCTAACTGAACAATGTAATAGCAATTCATGAAAAATGTAAATGGTACACTGTGTTGGTTTAAAAGCGCCTTTTATTCTTTCAACCTGCTTTATACACAGTCTACACAGGTATGAAAGTGGGCGTTTAATAGCCGTTTCTGCTAAAAAACATGTGTGTGTGTCACACACGAGTGATTATCAGCCGAAACATACATTGATCGTCTGCTTATACGGCATGTGTGGAATCAAGCATGTGTACAAGCCTTAAGAGTTGAACTACTGCAAAAGCTGCCAGCTGAGACTAATCGCCATGATAAAAATATGACCGTTTTCCTCTAGACAAAGCAAATGTGCAATTCATTATATGTATAAATGGACTAAGAAAACAGAAGTGGGACAAACTAGAGGTGAATTTTTCACTTTTCCTACAATTACAAAACATATGAAATATTAAAATAAAAAAGCAGAGCAAAGATAGAGGCCCCTACCAGAATCAGTCATGTGATGTTAAGCTAGGAAAAATGACTGGGCACATTTTTGTGACATCTTAAAGCAATAAAGATCACAGGTTTCCTATTCACATAACAAGCATTACTCAAACGTTAAATACAGTTGCCAATAATTTACACAACTGTTAAACAGAACAATATCGTTATATAGTTTCTTGTGCCTACTTGGCAAAGTATACAGTTCTCAAAAATATCCGAGAATGGTTCATGAAAATATTAACAGCTGCACAAAATTATTACATAACGGGGGAAAAGCATGGATCTCGTGAAGGCAATTTAAACCTGCAGGTCTTATCTGATTAGAGAAAGTACATAGCTTTTCTTTTGTGTTTCCACACAGAACTGTACGCAGGGCATTTAAAAATATGCCAGGGTTCAAAAAGTAGTTTTCATGTTAAAACATGGATAACAGAATATTGGCCGCACAAATGCATGCGAACACGCAACATTGCTTTTGCAAATTTAACGCACATTACCGTGCATGTAGTGTGGCCGCAGACTAAAACTACATTTCCCTGGAAGCTAGTTCAGTGGTCCTATCACCAGTTCTAATATCCAACACAGGCGGTAAGATTGCAGCTGACAGCTCTTCCGCTCCTCCCCCTGCCTCTGGTTTTGACTAACCCCTTCAATCGTTAACATGAGTCTTTTATTCAAACTAAAGGTACAGAGGGACAAACTTATGCATTTGTCAAAGATAGTTATCTAAACATTTCTAAAAAATAAAAAAGGAAATTGCCTATATGTTGGGCAGCAGCAAACAAATCATCTTTGACAGTCATAAATATCTAGAAGGCAGTCTCCTAAGTAGGCAGTTCCATGGACATTGATTGAAAACCTTTTAAAATGTTAATGCCAGACTAAATTTTTAGGCGCATTGGCTACCTAGGACTTGTCCAGCCCTGATGTTGGGGCAACCAATCACATAGGCTATAGAAGGTAATGCGATAAGATGAAAATGACTGAAATATAGCAGCTAAAATTCCAGTTGATATTTCAATCTGATTTGCCAATTTTCAGGTAGCCAGTTTCATAGACATGAAAGAAAATCTATTTAAAAGAAATTATTATTAGAAAACAAAAATGTAAACATAGAAAATACACAGCCTCTGGTATCTTTGGTGGAAATAAAATGTACATGTACAAAAAAAAATAATTTTTAAAATAAAATAGAAGAGGCCTTCTTTTGCAACATTTGGGCTAAGTCCACAAGATAATGCACACCAGGGCATGCACATTAACATAAGTTTGCGATGCAAGTAGGGCGATATTCCATTGCATGCATTGACACGAAGTGCCATTCATTTCTCACATGCAAATGCAATCGTAAGCGCATGAGAAATGCGATAGTGTAGCCTAGCCCTAAAGGTGGGTGGGTACCCACAGTTAAGATTTTTGAAAGATGACAGACAGGATCTACATGATCCTGTCTGATTTTTTAAAGATCAGTGAACACACATAGGGAGAACATTCGGGAACAAGGTTCACTAGCTCTCTTTCCAGACAGAATACATTTACGTAAAACCAAAGAATTCCACAAAATAAAAAAATTAAATGAAAATGACAGTATAGAACTTGTGTTATTGATTTCACTTTCTTAACGACAGTTTCATAAGATGTGTCACCTGCACTTAACTGTACTGTTTCAGTATTTATAGATAATCAAAAACACTTAACAATCAGTTAATTATTCATATAAGACACTTTCCTAAAAAAGTTGAGATCTACCTTACCACACACACAGCATGGACTGCAGAAGAAGTACAGAGTAAACATACAACTGCAGATGTAGCTTTGGAAACTTCTAAAAATATAATACTAGCAAACCCCACTTACACCCCCCCTCCGCATCCCACCGCACACACCTACTTGAATCCCTACCACGATTTGGGAGGTGGTTGGATGACACGGCTCTCTTACAAATGCGTCTGGCATCCGTGCATTTTTACAGCCTTAGGTTATTATATAGGATTGCAAATTAACCCTTTAAAGTTATTTAGCCAATATATCGGACCAGAATTAAAAACATTTTATTTCATATATTTTTTTTTTTAAAAATTTACACCATATAAACGCCAAGCCTATGTAAGATTTAAAAAAAAAAGGAAGCAAGTTATGAAATCAAGTTTTAAGCAGTTTAGAGACTAAAAAAATAACATTTTAAAACAATGTTTTTGTGTTCTCTATCCACAGACCCAAAATTGAAATATTCTTTTATCAGTTACTCATTGCCAATACCTTCAGTCACTGCCGGTCTGCTCTAGTTCTGCCCCCACGCAGACTGTAATCTGGAAAATGGGTGAGTGCATCTTTCTATGCTCAAGCAAGACCAGTGATTGGAACTTCAGAGGAAGATTTCCGGGACTGAAGGTTCCTCACCCTGGGTACTTTCACTGTCAGTGTAGTTGACCACTGAAAATTTGACATAGCCTTTTTTCAATTCGATTGAAGAACGTGAGACAAAGGAGCCAATTATTACCTACCAATCTTCAATTAACCCATCAGGAGCAGACAGGGAATGGTCAAACTTACCCGCGATTGAACTCCTCCACTACTTTCTCTGACAGGTCCCGACTATATCTCTGCCTGCTCCTGATGGATTCATAAAAGTACAGGAAGTAAAATTTAGCTCCTTTACCTCCCGTTCTTCAATTAAAGTGAATTAAAGGGTATATCAAATATTCAGTGTAGATACCTTAACAAGAATTTTCACTGTAAAAAATTCTACCACATCTTTTTATAGTCCTATAAAATACATTTATATTTAAATATAGCAAAGACAAACATCTTTCTATAGCCATCTCAATCTATTGAGCACAGATTGTTTTACCATAACAATGCAAGCACCACAAGCAGCACTTTTGATGCCCACAAACACACACATTTTACTATGTTGTTATAAACAGCAAGTATTTTGGGTTATACCCCACTATTATGATTGTCCTCAAGTGGAGCCTACTCCTTAGTAATGCACTTGGCATTTGAATAAAGTAACATTTTAATTGCCAGAATGCAATCCGTGTGCTTCTTTCTTTAAGGTAATGTAGATCATTACCATATTGATGCAAGGTGCATGCACACTCTTTCAGTCCAAGCACCAAGCGGACTTCTGAATTTCATTTCATAATATAAATTCCCATTTCACACATACTCTTTTTTGCTGTTACTATTGGCTCATTTTGTGCAGCTTATACAGGTTCTTACCTGCCCATTGCAAAATCAGCAACACATGGATAATTAAAAATAAACATTTGCAGGCTGCCTTCACACATCTGTGACCAAAAAAACAGGGCACTGTAAACTGCAGCCTTTTCATGATTTACCTACATTTCATTGTATGGGTGAACATGCCCTTTAAGCAGGGAGAATGCTAAATTGATCTATTTTGGGGACATTGTGGGGCCAGCATTACAGAGACACTCAAACTACACTGTAGTTTTTCTAACAGAACAAAAAAGTTAGGCTGGGTTTCATCTGCAACCCACTTAGAAGATAAAAAAAATAAGAATTATTAGCGGGTATATATATATATATATATATATATAGTCAATATATAGACAGTATAGCTGAAAGGACTGCTGGATGTTAAATCAGAGCATATTTTATTTTACAGAAACAGTCAAGTGTTGCTACAGTACAACAGGCTGTGAACAGCTGAAAATATAACTATCTATGGGACTCACTGTAGAACAACAACTGCTAATAGTCAGATGATGCGAACATTAGTAAAACAATTTAATTGCCTAAATACTTTATATATAACCATCTAAAAAATAAATGTAAAAAAAAAAACATTGTTTCACTATAAACTAATTAATCATACTATGTGTATTTTTCCAGTTTTGTAATGAACTATATTTGCATTGCATTCCTGCATCATATTTATATTGCCTGGAACATCACTGAACTTCCTGGGCGATTGGTGACAAAGGAGCATGGTAATCAGATTTTGTATAATATCACTAATTGGATGCATACACTAGGGGCGTTTCTAGACTGACTAATAAATACATTGGACTTAAAGCTAGGTACACAAACTAGTGATAAAGCTCCAATATCGTTGGATCTGATGGTATCGGGGCTTTATCGCTAGTGTGTGTGTAGCGATTTTCCCGAACGAGTGTGCGGCCGCCGAACGATCTTAAAAATCCTGTCTGTCATGTTTCCAAAATCTGTAGTGTGTACCCAGCTTGAAGGTTAACACAAACAAAAGCCTAAAGATGTTGCAGGTTACTGGTATCGATACATAAGTAGAGTTGATCCAGGGATATTTGATTGCCATTTGAAAGTCAGGAAGGATTTTGCACACTTCATAATTCTGGTGGGTTTTTTTGCCTTTCTCTAGATCAACAGTAAGGCAGGAAATGTGGGTATTGCTAAGTAGGTTGGACTGGATGGATGTATGTCTTTATTCAACTTATATTAGTATTAGTATTGTGCTTTTCTTTTTTGAATCTTATCTACCCAATCACATTTTCAGTTCTACTGATTATCACCCTCCCTATTGATAAAATGACAAACTTCAATAATAATAAAATTGAGAAGTCAGTCACATTGAACAACAGGGTGTGCTAAACACAACAAGGTAGAAACCTACTCAAACCCAAATGCACCCAATACAGTACAGGGAGATCACAAGCATTGTTTGTAGCAATTGACAAAAGTTTCCAGTGTCTAATATATGCATGTAGCAGAAATACTTTCAATATGCTGCATGAGCACTTGGTTCCTATGTATCACATCTAAAAACTATATACATATTTTTTTTTTCCTATAAAAACTAAGACTAAAAAAAACGTTAATTACCATGGATTTAAATTATTCTCTTTAAATTATTAAACCCAAAGCTTAATTATTCCAGTTTACCATCAAATATGCTAATATCACTTACAAACCAAAAGTCAAGTTTGCTCTTGTATTTTATGCTAGGAGTCTTTCTACCCATGGGAATGTATAACCTGACACCAACACCTGAGCGCAACAGATTATCTGCTCACTTTTTGTCTTATAGAATTGCATATTGACAGAAACAGCTGTCATCTGCCATGGATACCCTCTAATTCATTGCTTATGAACTGCCATCTCAGATTGGTAGACATGATTAAATGTAATATGCAATGGGCAAGGATTTAATCTCACACTAAAGCAAGAAGAAAATGGAAATAAAAGATGTAATTGCTATGTACTATGTAATGGGAATTTTTTTAAACTTGGTTCTAAAAAAACAAGTAAGCTTTATAAAAAAAAACAACCTGGATTAATAACGATTTTTGAACTATAGGATTTTAGACTTAAGTGAAAGGGTGTTTTTAAAGCAAACAAACATGAAGCCAAATAGCAACACAAAAAAAAGGCTTTGCCTCAGTTTTTTTTTTTTTTTCCAGAAATAACAGACTTTCGGGATTAATAAACAATACTATTTTGATGTTGACATGGAGTGCAAAAAATAAAATAAAAGTGCATTTTCTTATTTTAAACTAAAATCTTCCTCGTTATAAGCAGGTAACATGTATAAACACGAAGACCTGCAAAAAAAATGCAACAGTCCCAATCAAATGAAAAAATAAGGTATGGAAGATATGGCTAACTAACTCCAGGAATGGCAAATGATCTACATCTGCTAAAAAAGCAGCAGCAAGAATGTAATTCATATTGTTACTATTAAATGAAACAAATCCAGTGCTTTTTATTTAGGGCTGTGAAAACCTCCCTCCACTGAGTTTGCCAGCAGACAAACTGAATTGTAGCAAGAGTTCAGTTTCAAGGAGAAATAGAAATGCTGACAATCTGCATTATCATGGCTGCTGTGGCATTAATTCAAGGAACGTGAAAGTAACAGATAGCTGGAAATAAAATAATGGTTGTGGACAAGTGCTTGTGTCCAAGGACAAAAGGGTAACCAAAACACTAACAGTAAAATGGCAAAATTAGCATTACCACAAAACAGCCACAGCAAAATTGTGATTAAATAAAATCTAAAGCTTAGCATACAAGTAACTGTTTAAATCAGGATTAACACTTACGGTAAGATTTCTTCACTCAAATGAACCTAACCCTAAAATGATAAATGTTGGGGGGGGGGGGGGGGATTGATGATACAGGGCACCATGCTGCACATCTATAGACTACAATATAGTAATTGGGTGTGGAGGAATTTATCACGAGTGAATTAGTATCACCACTTTTGTAACAGTGGACTTACAATAAACGCAGACATGAGGAAAACACGTGTAAAAACATACACTTCAAAGCCACCAACAGAATCGTTTTTGGGTGATTCCAACCTAAACAAACACAATAGACTATTTTTACCTCTGGCTGTCAATGCATTTCCAGAGCAGGATGTATTCACTAATAACATTATTAGATCAAACTGTAAGTGTTGAGGGTACACAGCGACTTGGCTTGATCCAAAATAAAATGATTCACATCCTTCATACATGTGGAATATTGCATTTAAATACATTTATATGAAACCATTTGGATCCAAGTTTGCACTGAATGTGTACTTCCTTTTGAAAATCAGATCCAATTGTGCTGCATTAAAATGACATGTGATTTCAAGACAAAAAACAAAAAAGCAGATGGAAGATAACACAAAGGCTAACAACAAAAAAATCAGTGTGCACAATGGTTCTTCAATGCAATGCAGTTAATTCAAAAGGATTGTACCTACTTACAAGAATATCTTTACTTAAAAAATACAGTATCAGTATATTATAAAACAAAGTTTAAAAATTAGAGATTTAGGTGTGAAAATGTAAACTAAAATGCAGTAAAATAAATCTCTAATTATAGTCAAATAAGAGCTATGTTAAAAAATCCAAACACAGATTGTTTTTGTTATTGCATATATATAACATATATGCATCTGTTATTATTAAAGGAAAACTAAAGTCTCCAGACAACATTGTCCTAATAGACAGAGCACAAGCTACATACAGCAAGCTGTGTCTTCCCTCTCCCTTTGCTGTGGCCATTGGGTGATTTATGAAAATAACCTGTGAGTACTAGGGGCCAACTCCCACAATCCATCTTAGCTGGGTAAACCCCCAGCTAAGTGTCTGTGTACAGGCACATGCTCTGTAGTGCTCAATAGATCAAAACAAGGAAGTCATAGCCTTGCTTCCTAGAAGCTGACAACCAACAGAGCTACTATGTAGAGATACATGTAGAATCCTTTACTAGGAACATAATGGAAACAAAAAATAAAAGTTTGGGGATTTGAACTTGTGACCTTCTGAACTGTGTGTTTCTAAAAATGGCGCCTTACAAGGTGAGCCACCACAGAACAGAATAGAAAAAAAAAAAAAAAGTTGGGGATATTGAACTCGTGACCTTCTGAACTGTGTATTCTTAAACCTGGTGCCATACCCAGTGCGCCAAAACTAAATAAGCAGAGAGCCCAGGTACATTTGGAATCTATTGCTAGGAAAAGAATTACAAAAAAATGGAATATGGAAGTCCCTGATAAGACTTCTGCTTGTTACCCTGCAGTTTATTTTCCAGCAACTCCCACTGACTGGTAAATAAATTGCAGGGTAATGAGCAGCTTTCAAACTCTTTTCAGGGACTTCCATATTGGTGTGTACACATTGGTATAGAAAATAGTCTGCGTAGAGACAGTGAATACCGGGGTCAGGGGGCGTGGTTCTTTGATGACTTCATAAGCTGTGGGTTGTATTAGTAACAATATGGAAGCCTTCTTATTTACAGAATCTATTTCTCATATGTGCTTAATGCAACTTACTAGAGAAGAATCTTACAATGTATAGGTGAAAAGCTGGGGTGAAAAGCTTTCACATTAGGTTTTTAAAAATGTAAGTTTAGTTCTCCTTTAAACTCTTTGCCCCAAAAGAAAGGTTAGGAGGTTATTAATCCAATATACATTTATAGAGTTTACAATCTTGTAAACTATATCACACATGTATAAGCTTCTAATAGCCTTCTCTAGGGTATGAGCACCTGTTGCACATGTGTGTGTGCGTGTGTGAACTTAAGTGGGCAGGGCAAAAACAAAAAAACAAAGTAAATCAAAGCTTAAGGCCTGGTGCACAATTGTGTGGTCTGTTAAAATTACAGACCAAATGTTCATATTATTTTAAGAATATTTTAAGAGACCATAAATCATGTCTGAAATAACAATGAAACTATAAATAATTCAAAATAGGCCATGGAAGATTAAAGATCCTAAACAGGTATGACAGTTTCTTCTACTTCACTCCTAATACAGTGGTTTTACTACAAACTACACAAAGTCACTCAAGTCAAATTTGTAATAGATAAAAAGGGAACATATGTATTTTGCCATCATACAAGAACTCCGCTGTAATCTAGCTTCATGACAGACAAGGAGCTATGCTACCAGCATTTCTAGCAAATCACTACAGGCTTCTGGGAAACAGTAGAATATAAAAACAAAAGTTGGTTTAAAATGAAAGATTGGAAACAAGCACACAATCTTTTTTTTTTTTGCACCCCTAACAGTAAATTTTTGAAAAAAGAATTAGGCTCTATGTATACATTGTATACACAAACAACATACCAAACACATCTGATAGATACCCAATATATTTGGTCCCAACTCAAATGGCAAGCACTGGATAAACAAATTAGTTTACAGCTCAGCTCATCTAAACAATCTTTTCATTTCAGTTTATATATATGGGATATATGTATATATGGGACTTAAATGTACAAATGCAAAAAAAAAAATGTTTGACTAGTACTCTTGTGACTGCCATCTTTTGTGAAACATTGGCAATACAATAGTAAACACAGGAATTCACTACAAAGACTTTATAATCTATTAATACTGCCACTGTCACACTTACCAAAGCAAAAACTTAATTTTTGCAAAAAAATTATAAAGACAGAAATATTAGAAATTATATACATACACACCAGGACATACATACCAAACCATGATGATGCAAAAATAGGTGCAAACGTGCTATTGTGCTATTAATTTGCAGCAACCAATCAGATGTTAGTTTTTTACTGCAGTTAGATAACATTTGATTGGTTGCTGCAGATTAAAAGCAATGGACAACTTTTATACTCTTTTTTTTACATACCTAAGCGCCAAAATTATTCTTAAGTATTATCTATGCCATAATGGACCTGTAAAATAAGGAGCATACCGGTAACATTTTTGCCAAATAGCTAGCCTTAGTGTAAGCAGTTTTGGTACACGGTTACGGATATGACCAAAGAAACCCATAAAGTCAAATTTAAACTACAAATGAGTGTTTTGGAAAAAGATTTTGCAATGATAGGCAGCCATCTAGTAGTGAGTGTATTGAGGAATTCACTAAATTTTGTTGCCCAATACATACCACTAATTTATGAAGTACTTCCAATGTTCAAATCCTAAGTTTTTTTCTTATATAAACATTCCTTCGAATTCAAGTATTTCTATTCATTCATCAGCATTCAAGAAAAACACCTTTGAAGTTGTGCCAGGCTGTATATGATGAAATCAGGCAGCATTTGTTCCCAATATGACCTTCATGGATCATGCAACAAATGCTTGCACCAAACCAATTTCCACCAAGCACAGCATTGTTGATTTACCTATCATTTTAAAAGTATATTTTAACATAAAACAGTGTAGTATAAAATGCTGCATAAAGGAGGTTTATGGGTCAAAATAATAGCTTCAGCTCACCTATAAAAATGAGGACATAATTTACTGTGTGTTAAAAAATTTTCAGAAAAATTTTCAGAAAAAAAGTCCAACCAAGGACACTACCCCAGCATGGCTCCTATTGTCCTAGTATCAGCAGCCCTTACACTTTACAGTAGCATAATGGGGGAGAGATGGCATCCCCTATAAAGTTAAGTGGCATCATTTCCAGAATTAGAACTTCAGATCTAAATTAGGTACAAAACCACTGAGTTAAATATCAAACAGAAGTAATTTAACAGGAAGCCCAAAAAACAGAACTTTTTGCACATTTATTAAGAATGAATATTTCTAACATAAGGCTGGATACACAGAAGCAGATATTTCTGTCTGTCTGACCAATATTTAATTATTATATATGCTATATTTTTTGTTGTCTAGTTAGCCAATAAAAGATATCACAGTTCTACTTTTCTTCCAATATTTCTGTATATTGGTCAGATGGATGAAATATCTGCAGTGATTTTTCTGGCACCTGCAGCAGATGTCAGTCGTCTGTTTGTACAGATCAGACATGCCAGTAAATCATAAACGATGGTGCAGTCTATGGGTCGCACGATCGGGCAAACTGTCAGCTGTGGCTTCTTTTGGCAAGCCTGACACTAATTCATTCCTTCTTTAAAAGGGACACCACATGGCTGTACGCTCCTGCAGACCCCCATGCTGAACAATATTTACACTTATGTTTCTCCATTTGTTTTTTTGTAAGCAGTAGTTGTATGTAAGTCGTATTTTTGTAACCTGGGGTCTGCTGTATAATAAATAATTAAAATATGAATTCCATAAAAAATTAGATTAAGTTGCCTTATCTATACTTAGCAAAACATGGTTGACTTCTTACTAGGACATGATAGATACAGAGAAAGGCATTGTTCTAGTTCACCAGATAAAAGTTCACATGATCGTTGGTATCCTGACTTCAATTGGAGTTATAATATGCCTACACATATTATATGGCAGTGGTCAAATTGCTATAAACATTTAGGGGCAATCACACAATTGTGGGAGCCAATCCCCTTTAATAGCCAGGAAATAGGACCTTCCACAGATTTCAATGGAAAAGGCTTTCAAAGTTGTTAAACCTCAAGGTGTACAGACTACAGTCTCATGGGATTTGCACAGACCTGTTTAATATATTAAATGAATGTGAAAGTATTGCAGAACACACTGAAAAAATAAAAAGTGCTAGATCATCTCAACTCCTACAAAAGCCATCAGTTGACAATAAACAGTGATAAAGGGTCACAATATGGGCAAGGCCCCGCTTGAACTGTGTGTTATTTTCTATATGCGCTGTGTTCCTATACATATCTGTAATATTGGAGCGCATGGGGTAATCACAGGAAAGTGACACGTGTGTTTCAATGACCAATTGAAGCAGTTACATAGTGGAGACAATTCGATTACATTGGCAAATGCAAATTAGCATCACGCAAGTGAGGCCTAGCCCAATAATATTCCATCCAAATTATACAAAAATCAGACAAACTTAACAGATCTATAAGCAGTTAACTTGGCATCCACTAAATCCAAAAAAGTTGAACCTCCAAAATGTTGTTTAGGAAAGGTCCGCTCATAGTAAAGAAACATTAGTGACGTGCACTGAATCAGTGCCTCAATGACTGCACAGAACCATCTTCTATCTTTAATTATCCCGAGCACAATACAATTCTGCAAAGGTCATTATGACCCCAATTTCCTGGCAGATACCAGACTTTTCTTACAATAAGGAAACCAGTTACACATTGAAAACACTGCAATACTCATTTTTTAATTTGGAGAATCGCTAATAATGCTCATATTCCCTTCTAGAATCCTTGAATTACATATAAAATGCCAATTACATTATATGGTATTATGAACGCTACAAGTGCTACTTTAAGTGAAACAATTTTGTAACAATCAAAATATCATACAAGATAACAGTAGTCAATTCAGTTAAAAATGTATGCTAGAATTGCTGAACTGCAATACTGACAAAGCCAAAGAAGCCACTGAAGCATAAATGCAGGCGGTACAGTGTACTTAGTTGCTTTGTTATGCACAAATAAATCAAACCCAGAAAGGGGAAATTGTCCAATGCTCATTAACGCCATGAGAGCTCGTGCTGTTTCAGTATAGTAAATATTCCATTTAAATATCTAAGGCTTGTTTGCTTGGGAATATGTTAAGGATTCTGCAGTATCTATTTCTACTTGTTGGGTTCAGACACCAACACAACAGCGTCAACCTGTGGCTCTGCTGCTGCTGAAACAAAACTCCACCCCCTTAATGGAATATTTGTATTTACCAAGAAGTGCAGTTCAGCTACAACAGCTGTTGGGCCCATAGATGATTTCTAGCTACACTGAGACAATGGATTATTAATGAGCCCATTGGCCCTTTCAGTTACCAAGCATTCCATAGATTACCCCCCCCCAAGCCAAGGGGAGGTGGAGAGAAATGATCAAGTTGCAGCAGTAACAAGGTGACTGTCCAACCAGGAGGAGGGAAGATAAAACAATTCCAGAAAGAAAGTGGAAACTGACAACAACAAAGTGTTTTAAGCTAAGAGAAGGGCCAAGCTGTGGGAGCCTTTCCTTCCCCTTTGTTGTTCCAACTTGATATGGTTTCCTTGACATGCGCCCTGCACTGGAAAGTCAATATTGAACTAAGTTGGAGGTCAACTTCTTTCGATTTCCTGGAGGGGGGGGGTCGGGGTTTGGTTTCCACTTTACATAGCTATAGGGTTATTAATTAACTGAACAAACAGTGTGGGGACCCCCCTCCCCTTCACTTGGTAGAGCCCCAAGATTGCCACGCCTTACCCGCACCCCGCTTGACATCAACTTACCCAATGTTCACCTTGTCAAATCACTGCGCCTCGCCGAACACCGAACCAGCGGGATTTAAAATAGTTCCTTTCCCCAAATCCTTCGCTATTGGATTATGTATATAAATAGAGATTTAAATAAAACCAATTGGTTTCCTCTCTGGGCTGACGGTTCGGTGAGTGGAATAGACAGTCCCCACACCCCGGTGTATAGATTCCTAAATGGAGCTTGGCTTTGTTGGGGGGCTCCAAGTTGGGCTCTGCTTGTTTGCCTTGTAGTCTTTGCCTGCGCTGTTACAGTACATTAGGTGACGTCCTCACCAGCAGAGCTGCAGAAGGGGAGGGAGGAGGCGCCGAATGCAAACCCGGGCCTGGCAGCGCGAGCCCGCCCCCCTCTCCATAGCCCCTCCCTCTCCACACTGCTCTGCAAAGCTTGGCAGCAATGCAACAGCTACCGTGTTCCCACCACTAGGCAGGTAGAGGGGAATGTTCCACTGTGACAGAGGAGGGGGGCAGATAGTCCTGTTGGTAATAACTGTATATTGTTATTACTGTTTAACTAAAGCGTGGGCTATGAGGTTTATGGTCAATGGTCAGATTGTTTTTTTTAATGAATGGCAGAGTCTGGCACCTACTGCAAGTTATAGCGACCCCCTAGAGTGAGGGATGCTGGGAGTTGTAGTTGATAAATTGAGAACCACTACATGTACTAGTAATCCCCTGGGTTGTTCACAAAGGAACAATACAATTAGTAGAAATGGAATATTTAAATAGCGCCCTGCCCTCCCAAACCCACACAGAGAAAGTCTAGGACAAGTCCAGAAATGGGGCGGGGCGAGTGAACAGTGACTGGGGGAGAGAAGTGAAGGGAGGGGGAGAGAGATGTAAAGGGAGGAGGGGGGGGGATAATGCAGCTTCTCTCTCCTCCCTACCCACTTCCCAACACAATAAGCTTCTCATTGAGGGACAAGCCATCAGGGGGAGGGCACACAGATAATCCAACCATAAGGAGACAGGTTGAGGCTGTTAGCTGGAAATATTTAGAAGTTGCTACTTCAAATGTCTCTATGTAGAGCTGACAATTTAGCAAAGACCGGTGGGTAATAAAATGTATTACTGAAACAAAAAGAGGGCAGGGGATTGCCATTTTACTGTATGTCGCAAATCCCTATATATATATATATATATATATATATATATATATATATATATATATCAGGGATGTCAAACTTGTGGTCCTCACCCCCAGATGAATACTGGGAGTTGTAGGATTCAAACATCTGGAGGGCGGTCATAAGTTTGACATAGCTGGAATATATATAGCACAGTATTTGCAATAAATTTGGTTTCTTTGCAGATTTAATCGGTGTGGTGTACCCCTCCTTCACTATTGTTTGGCTATATTATACACCGCAGGGCACGGAGCAATGGGAGGGTGTGGACCCCAATTTATTTTGGATTGCTAGTGTGCATATTCACCTGTATATATATATATATAGCACAGCTTTGCAATACATAACCTACATGGATAAAATATAGATACAATACACAGAGTAAAAAAAGTACAAATAAGTACATTTTAACCCTGAAGATAAGAGCAATGAGATCCCTGCCCCGAAGAGATTACAAACTTTCCAATTTGTTTCCTATGCCTGAGATTTGTCCAGTTCACATAAAACCACTGGGAAAAATTACAATACTCACAGACCAAAATGGTTCTTTATCTAGAAAACATGACACACAAATGTATACAACAACTTAAAGAGCAATTATGCAGCCTGCATTAACTCACATCCTTTTTGCCTTCCATTCAGTGTCCAAGCTGAGGACCTAAACCTTCACCATGGATTTACCTGAACTGCTTGTAATATTTGCCTACAATTGCACTTGCCACTTTTGGGGGTTTGAATCCAATCTTCTTTTTGAGGTCAGTGGGAACAAATAAGCCATACTGGCTCACCAAAAGCATTATTTTTTAGAAAAAAATAACATCATACCAATAGCCTGGCTCTAACACAAGCACTATATTAGCAGTTTCTGAGCAAATCCAGATGTTAAGCGGTAGAAAACCGACACATGTAGTTTTATCAGCAGTGACTGCACAAAAATGGCTGGTAACTACATGGAAAGTGCGACAAGCAAAAACAATCCACTAGTGTAAAAGCCTAAAGTTATTTATAAAGTCTGTCAAAATGAATCAAACATACAGGTATTAAAGTTTTTCCACGGTTATAATGTATTAGCCTTTTTTTTAGAATCAAATATTATAGACAGTATAGGACCTTTGGTCAGTGCAAGAATGGAATTGTAAAAAGAAATCGTTAAATGGCCAAGTATGCCTCAAAAAAACTCTTTTACTTAACTCAAAGTTCTGAAACAGTTACATTTAACCATAAACCTATTAAATTGTTGCCTTTTTTAAAACATTTATTTTGAAAGTAGATTAATTTAAAGGGTATGTCCAACCCCCCAAACAAAGAAAAACACATATAGTAAACCCCCCCCCCCCCAAAACCTAGACCTCCTCTTCTGCTTCTAAATATACTTACCAAACAAAGACCTGTTCCTTGGCTCTACTGCTCCGTGCCTTTCTGTGCACAGCAGCAGAAAAAGGGACTGGACTGGTAGTGGCGTCAGTGATTGGCTGAGATGTAAAATTTTTGTTTGGGGGATGGACCCATAATAAAAAACTGGTGACTTGTTGGTAAACTGACACCAACCCCAATCAATATATTCAGTTCTTTATTGGATGGATTACTAACCAGATATTAAAGATAATTATTTCCTCCAATCGGGCAGAGTATGCTAGCTCCTCCCTCCATGCAGTCAATAAAGGACTGCTGACATTACAGCCAATGACTGCTGTTTTACTCTGCTGTATCTGCACATGCTCAAGTTTAAAAATAAAAAGCTCATTAAACAGCAGAAACAGATACCTTTATCAGAACATGAGATAACTCATCATTAAATATCTGCTTGCATATGCATGTAATAAATTAGTAATAATAGCATTTGGGGTTGCGGGCAGATAACTGAAAGTGAACAGTTTTTTGTTTTAAGGGTGGACAAGCCCTTTTAAAAGTAGATTAAATTACTTTATCTAGAGCGCTCAATAGTTAAAGGGCAATAAATATCCTTAAATACCTGGTTAGTAATGCATCAAATAAAGTACCGAATATATCCGTTAGGATTGGGAGCCAATAACTGAAAATTCACATGTTTTGGGTTTTTTTATAAGGGTGCCCAGCAATGATTTTAACTTTAATATTTATAAAGAAGATATAATTGTGTGTTTCTGTCTACTTTTTCTGTGAAGCAATTGGTCTTTAAAGATAGCTGAAATAGCAGATGCCTGTCACTTACCGTTCTTCACTGTCAATCAAACGTGACTTTCACATGATAAACCAGGGGTGAAGACTCAAAAGTGACAGGCACTTACTTTCCTGACAGTCTTCAAAAAGTAGTTGATCCATCCCCCTTAGACAGCAAAACAGAAGTTAGAAATATGTAAACCCTTTAAAGAAAGAATAGATGAGGGAAAATTATACATTTGCTGCCCTTTAAAGATTGTTTGTTCTCCCAGCTGTCTTGCCAGTCTCCTGGCTGTCTCTCCCATCTGCACGTGGACACCTATTGTAAAGAGGAAAGGAGAAACTGTCTGCTGTTAAACTAGACAAGTCAGCATGCTCAACTTCTACTGCACAATCAGAGGTAGGAATATTCAATTCCTACCTTCCTAGCATTTATACTTTTACGGTAAAAAGAGTTAAAGGGTAACTGTGGTCCAAAAATGACTTTAGGTAAATTGACAGGAATTGCTTTTCTGAGTATTTTTGCAATTTTTTTTTTTTTTACATAGTTTTGAAGGTATTACATTTTATGTGTAATATGGTAGCAGCATCACCAGATTCCCTGCACTTCCTGCTCTGAAACCATGTGCCAATCCCTCTTACCTGTATCTCCTCCTCATGGGCCCCCACTTGCATTCTGCTTGAAACCCCCCGGGGTCCCTCCCTCTCCTCCTTCAGTCACTGTTACTTGATATCTTCCTGGTTTATTCTGCTTTCTACTTCACTGAGCATGTGCCAACCGCTGATTAAAAGAGGAACTAGTATTTTTGACCACAGATTCAGAACCTCCCACCCCTAACTTTATTATGAGTGCTTTCTTAATATCTTGAGCTGTGCAGCATGTAGAGGTGGTAGATGTGATGGCTCATTTTAAAGGTGGCCTTTCATTTAAAGGGACACTAAACTGGGAATCACACATACTTAAAATATGTTTCTATTATTCAAAGGGAAATGAGAACGCTTCTTCCCAACACTCTGTAAATAATAATAGAATGCCCGGGGGACACTGCCAAACTTACCTTACCTGCGCTCCACTCGTGACTGCTCCTTAGCTGTCAGCTGCGCTGCCCGATCGCGCGCCTATCTTGTGTATTGGCGCGCATGCGCAGAAGATAGGAGCTCGGCCGGGACATTGCTCCTGACAGCTGTGAAGGAGCAGAGTGGAGCACCGGTAAGGTAAGTCAACACTGCTCCCCCGGGCGTTCTATTATTCACGGGGAGATGGGAATAAGCATTCTCGCCTCCCTGTGAATAACAGAAACAGATTTTATGTACTTAACAGAGTACATAAAATCTGTTTAGCGTCCCTTTAAAATCAACTTGTTCAGAGACCACAGTTCCCCTTTAATGTTTTTTTAAAAAAGAGGGGGGGGGGGGTTATTCAACCAAAATCTTAGAAGTTTTATGGCCTGTGATGGGGTTTTGACTTGGGCAAAATCCCATCAAATTATTATCCGAAGAACAGAACATGGCCCTTTCACTGCAGTTTGACCATTTTTATAAAGCTGTTTGGAGCTGAATGATGACCAACATCTGGCAATAATGGCATAATCAAGAAAATTAAGTTATTACTGCACTAAATCCTTTAGAATTACCCACTATTGGACTTGTTTTTAACAAAGATTTAGCATACCAGATTTTGTTGGTTATCCCGTTTTCGACATAAACCTGCAAATCATAATAAACAAACTCATTTTAAGATTACATTATAGATGCAGGGAAAATGCTTACAAAGTGAATTTCATCTGATGTGTTCTAACAGAATTTTGTAGCCACACTGTAAAAGTATACTTCCCAAGCTGTGAAGAAGTCAACTACCTAGAGGAAGAGCTATTTTTTGTTGTTAATGTATGCATCAATACACTTGTTAGGAAATAAAAAGTTTCTAAAAGATTACAAATTTCAAGCGTGGTTTGGGGGTGGAAAGGGGGATGAGTTATTCGTATAACATGGTCTGCATTCTTTTCAAAACATTCCTCTGCTTGAATGTGCTTTCTTCTGCAGTTCACAAGTGATCATGCAGGCACTACAGTAATGCTAGTCTAGTTCCATTTGCAATGATTTGCAAATGGAAAAAGTATGAACACCGCCTACACATCGGAGATGGTTGTTTACTTACAAACCCTTCATCTTTTACCATTTTATAATGCAAACAAAAATAACATGCATCTAGAAAACGCAGGGGCAACACAAGTTACGTTGTCTGCAACAATAAGCATTAGAATTTATGGTAACTCCCTGGCACAATTCCCCCAACATTACATGTTTCAGCAACTTTCTGTGTGCCCTGTCTGTCTTTACTGACTAAAATATTAAGGAAGGGAGTCTGGGAAATCAATTTCATATGTTACAGAGGGAAGTATAAGAAAATACTGGTGAGCTATTTGCTCACAGGTTAGGTGGCTGAAAAGAAACCCATTCTCTCTTTTGCTGACACAGTGTGAAGCAACAATAAGCTGCCAGGGATTGGTGTGATACCTTGTCTCTCTTTCCAAGAGGTGGGGATAAGCAAATCCCAGCTACTTTGCATGAGTGTGTGTTTTTCTTTTATGTTCCCTAAACTGTAAAAAAGAAATTTGACCATTTTTCCATTATTGCCATACACTTATTACCAGTGAATGTCCCCAATATAGAAAAGAGGGAAAACATGATGTTATATTCTTTTGTTTCTGCAGTAGCAGCAGGAAATAGTCAATTGTAGCAATGAGAAGGGGGGGGGGGAAGGGCAGGGATAGGAGTTGTGCCTCTACCCAAAAAGAGACTTTGACCTCGTATTGATCCCTAAAGATTCCAGAATTAAGAGGGGGGGGCACACACCAAAAATTACATAACCCCTTTTTTAACAGGTCCAAATACCCAGAATAGACGTTGCACATATATGTGACTTAATGTGATTTCAATATTTAATCACCAGCAAGCAATCGCGTTTCCTTAAGAAAGGACTGACCTATTTTTGGCTGAAGATAAACGATCATGATAACAGATGTTAATCTGTAATCTGTTTTTTTCCCTGTGACCATTACAAACACACCTCCCTTTAAGATCTGTAAAATATATTTCTATATTTTATTCTGCCTGACGTCATTTCATTCTTACAGCAATAAAAGGACACATTGATCAGAAAAGATCCAACCCACTTTCTACATGCTGATGTGTTCTATCTAAACTCCCACTGGGTTTTATTTGCATTATAAATTCCACAGGTTATGGGCACACAGTCCAATTCAAGAAAAATGGAAGTCAACAGCAATACAGATACCAAACAACAAATCCACATTTATAAAGTCTGTAGTGTTAATACAATGTATTTATCTATTTGTGTGTTGTGCAGGGAGGAGGGGCTTTAGCAGCCAATGACTTCCAAATAATGAAATCTGGAACAATAGCTATATACAGACCTAGAAATGTCATCCCTACAGTGTGGAGTGGACTAGTAGTTAATTAATGTATACTAGGGAGAGAATGTTCCTCCTTTGCTAAAATACAGGGTCCCCTCTAATACTTCATTGCTGGATTTGCAGCAAACAAGGGCTGATTGTCATTCTACTCCAACCTCCATACATACACAGCCCATTTCAATACCCCACCCAGTTTAGCCTTTCACAAAGTCCCCCCCTGCAAAACTTTTCCAAACTTGTGCAATGTGGCTAAAAATCCACAGTGTACCTTCCCTTTTCAGATGAGCACTATTCACAAAATAAACCAACCAATGTTATTTACATGGATGTTAAATCAAGGATCAGAATTGTCAGTGTTATTCAATGTAAAAGGAAGGAATGAATCTAAATATTAACACCCCCCTCCCTTCTATTTCTAGCTTGGTGATGTGTGTGACATACAAACAGTGATGTGAAAACAAGCTAAGAAAGATCTGCATGTAATGTACACACCGAATCAATATTATCAACAAAGCCCCTTAATAATTTAAGTAGCTGCTAGTCCATCTCTAGAGCTGCAGATGACCCTTCACCATCCTCCCCAGCTTTATACTTATAGTATTACCATAGGAAACCGAGTTAACCCTGTGAGTGCCAGGTGGTTAGCCACAGTTAACCCTGTGAGTGCCAGGTATTAGGCCACGTTTAACCTGGAGTGCCAGGTGGATTAGCCACAGTTAACCCTGTGAGTGCCAGGTGGTTAGCCACAGTTAACCCTGTGAGTGCCAGGTGGTTAGCCACAGTTAACCCTGTGAGTGCCAGGTGGTTAGCCACAGTTAACCCTGTGAGTGCCAGGTGATTAGCCACAGTTAACCCTGTGAGTGCCAGGTGATTAGCCACTGTTAACCCTGTGAGTGCCAAGTGATTAGCCACAGTTAACCTTGTGAGTGCCAAGTGGTTAGCCACAGTTAACCCTGGGAGTGCCAGGACTAAATCCCATTCCCCATCCACTGCAGTAACATTGCATTTCCTATTGGAACAGACGAGGCATTGGATACCCCCCCCCCAACTTCATATTTTCAAGTCATCCAAAGGTTCAACAAATTGTCTCTCAAATCAATAAATCCAGCGCCCACCCATGCCCATTGCACAGTCCCCTGCCACCTACCTTCAGCTATGGGCACACACATGTTATTGGATAGAACACAGACACAGGGATCTGAAGGTGAAACCATGCGCTGAATGGAATAAGGAAAGAAGTGCACATGATTGACTGCAACCCTACCATTCTCTCAGAGGGGACGCAGCTTTCAGCTTGTCTCAAGTCTCCCATCTTATAATCCTCCCCGGGCTACTTTCAACGAGGTAGAATAACAAAGAATGTCGGTTATAACGTTTTAGCCCATGTACATTTTCCACACCGGTACATATCGCCCATTAATGTTGTTTCCCCATATGTATATGTTACCGCCCCCCCTACCTGCCAAGTGGTACGTTCTATATTAAATGCACACACACACACTATCTACTATTGTCTCATCAGCACAAAGTTCTGCTCCAACGCGGGGAAAGTCTGCAGGGCACAGAGTGACTCTCAGCGATCGGACTGGCAGCTGGAGACATAAAGCAATCTGCACTTCTCCATGAAATACATATTAACATATATAGAACTAGTCCCCTTACACCAATCATGCATGTTGTTTTTAACATATATAGAACCAGACCCCTTACACCAATCATGTATGTTGTTTTTAATATATATAGAACCAGACCCCCTTACACCAATCATGTATGTTGTATTTAACTTATAGAACTTCTATATGTTAAATACAACATACATGATTGGTGTAAGGGGGAACCAGCCCCCTTACACCAATCATGTATGTTGTTTTTAACATATATAGAACCAGACCCTTTACACCAATCATGTATGCCGTTTTTAACATATATAGAACCAGTCCCCTTACATCAATCATGTATGTTGTATTTAACATATAGAAGTTCTATATGTGTATGTGTATACACATATACACATGTGTATGTGTATGTTCTATATGTGTATGTGTATTTAATAAATACCGGTACTCTATCTTTGGAACAGAATCTGGTTACCTCTAGAAAACATTGTTAATAGTTAGTTATGGGGGCGATGTCCCCCCCTATTTGATAAGCAGATATGGTATATTCCCACTTGTTTCATTTGTGTCCATGTTGCCAGCACCTCCCTCCCTCCCTCCCTCTACATTGGGAAGAGCCTCAGAGAAATGGTTTAGGGCTGAACAACTAAACAGAAACAAGATCAAAGTACCCAGGCTGCACCACAGCCCACTGAAATGGCAGCAATTCCAATAGAGCCACTTGCATTGTAGTCTGTGTGTATTTTACAAGGTTGCTGCATATTTGGAACATCCCATGTTTAGTGTGTAAAGGGGTAGTAGAACTCACCCACTGTTAGACATACACACACTATCTAGTATTTAATGTCTAACAGGCAGTGATCTGGACATGAGAATCATGTTCTCTATTAATCATTCCAGACCATCTTAAGTCTTAAACCCGCTTTGTTTGCCACTCACTTTCTATTTTTAGGGCAAGCCTGTGTTCACTGAATTTGTGGAACTAACCCATGGTTCCCCTGCCCCCTCCCAGTGCCTTTGATTGAAAGCAATCTGCTTTGCAGTGGGAAGTTACCTAGTGCTGTGGGTTTCTTCAGCTTCTGCAGCTCCTACACCATTTTATGTAATCCAAGTCAGTAAATGAAAAACACACAAACAAGGCTCTATAAAGGAAAGTTTAACTAAAACTACTAGAATATCTACTAGAAACATTGTTGGACTGGACTGTTGGGGCCCACCAGGAAATCTGAGACCAGCGGCCCACCAGAACAAGTTTAGGGGCCCACCTTACATTTCATATCTATATTATCACTAATTTACATATATCTTACTCCTACTGACTCCAATTGTTTATTAAAGTGTATTTCTTATTGTTCCTTTGGCTCTGTATTTAAATTGTAATAGTTTTCTGTTTTTTGGGGGTGAATGTGCTGTGGGCCTACTGGGGAATTCCCCAGTCCGACACTGACTAGAAACACTGTTTATCTCATCTTATTTTGATGTCTATTTTGCTTTTTTTTTAATCTACTGTTTGTGTTAATTTCATGTACTGTGTATAATTCCCAGTCAGATCATCCAGAAATCCACCACCATATTCAGGGAGAAAGTAAACAGTAAAGGGGTTTAAAGTCTTGAAAGTAAAATAATGTGATTAATGAACAACACTTATTTGAATAGCTAGCATGCTAAAGGTCACTGGCCATTGGAACTGCTCACTGCATGCTTGAATGGGCTTGTTGCTACATTGGTTTATTTTCATGGCAATTAAGTTTTAAGGAAAAGACTACATTTTAAAGAACATTTATTTTTTACATGAACGTTAAATATACAGTGTGTCTATTTTCACTAATAAGTGTATTATACTGTGGCCAGACTATGTAACTATAAAATCTACATTGTTCTATACATTCTATAATAATCCTGCTATAGTTTTGTATCTTCTTATGCACTATATAATGTCTTTATTCTTATTAATTATAAATAGTATATAGAGTAAAAGATTTAATGCCATTTTGGGCTTCAATTTGCCTATTTTTAGTCAAACTCAAAATAAAGTTAGTGTAGGAATTGATTTAGTGAAATTGGAGTATTCAGTATTGTATTTTTATTGGAAGGGGGTTTGATGACTGATATATACAAAACTTCATTAAACCCTACTCACTCTATTATCTAACCCTTAATTTCTATCCATTCCAACAAAGTTTAACTTTCAAATATTTTGTACTTTTTTTTTCTTAATTATCAGCAGCTCCATTTAAAAATAATATTAGTTTACTTAATAAATATTTTTTATGGAAAATCTTTTAATATCTATCAGAACCATAAATAGAATGGTTACAATAGGGGCCCACCCACCTAACCCAGGAAAATGGTCCAATTTTAATATCTGACATGGGGGTATTTTCCATCAAAGTGCGGTAGTAAAAAGATTAGTCGGTTGTCAGATTATTTTGCTAGGTCAATGGGCCCCTTCGGCTAAGGCCAAGTCAAGTTAGTCTACACTCTCCCATCATTAAAAGGAAAAATAAAAGGCTACATCTGAACATTGAAGAGAAGACTGTAGTTCTACTCATCTGATGTTGTTTCTCTCTTAAACTTTATATGTAATAATGTACACAAAGCCAAAATTATTAGTGGGACTAGGAAGATGATATCTCCCAGTTCTGTTTGCAACTTCCCACATGCCCACCCCAGCAGTATGAAAGATATGCCACACTTGTTGAACAGCACCCACCACTGCAGAAGTGACAGGTGTGTGGCAGCTCTACAGAAGGTAGTTTAATAGTATTGGAGGTTGAATAAAGACAAATGACCATTCTTTTTACCCTACCTGATGCTGAGGCCACACTGTAATGCAAAAACGGGCGTGCAATTGCATGTTTGCGCACACACTTCCAGCATGTTGCCGTGTGCTGCGATTGTGCAATGTTGTGCAATCAGAGTGCATGCAATTACACGAAAAATGCAGAACGCATGAGCAGCACATGGAAGTACACTTGTATAGCCACCACAATTGGGCCCTAAGGGCTAGGCCCCACTAGGCTGTTTTGGTGTATGCTGTGTTAGCACAGCACTCAAAGTTCACCAATAGAAGAGGATAGGGATTTTTGTGGGACATGCAATCACAATTTTTTGTGCACATCTCATACGCTGTAATAGGGTTACATTAAAGGAATCTCAGTGCATGCTCAGGGTAGTGCCCTTGAATTGCGCAACTTTACGATTGTGCTGTGTCATGAGATTCATGTGCGCTGACTAGTTGATCCAGGAAAAGGCAAAAAAAATTTCCATCCTGACACCAAATAGCGATTAGATCCATTGATCAGCCAAAACGAAATATACCAATATGAATAATTTTTAATAGTTTTCAATTTTAGGAACTTATCTAGCCCTCTCAAATGGTATGGCGGGGTACATTGGTGAGCATTGAGAGAGTCAGATGTGTGCCTCTAATTTCTGATGCAATCACTGAGATGTTCACCATTGTCATAGTTGGTGGCACTGTTGCTGAACCAAGTAGCCCCTTGTGCAAACCAACTTTATCTAATATATCCTTGTAGGTGCTGTAAGTGTGTAATAAACCTTAGTTAAATCCCTGACAAACCTCATAGTACAGAGTTGTTCTGAGAATAATAACATACCAGTTTAATAATTCTTAGCCTAGTATTACATCTTGTGAGACACTTAAGCTATGTTCAGAACATATGGTAAATAACTGTTGTCAGAAATAATTGTTCAGCAAACACTGTGTGCCTAATCTGTTCTATAGGAAGGGGAGTGAGAATCAGGAGATTCCATGTGGCAAGGGGTACCAAAGGCCATAGTTAGCTTTTTAGCAATCGATCAAGTAAATTGTTATACAGTGCCACAAGACACCTATACAAACACTAGATTGTTCCCCAAAATTTATCATTTATTTTTAGATTTTGGCCCACTTGACAATGCAAGTTTCTATCAAGGTACACCTGTGGTTTTATTTTAGAATGTTCATGAAATTAGAAACATATGAAGTTTGCAGTAAACTTTACAGTGTACATTTTAATAGAATCAACGCAGTGTAAAACAACTATCAAGGTAACAGGCACACCACTGGCTCACACCAGTCATACCAGTGTGTTCTGTCACACTCTTTGAAAAACACTGATCCAGCATCTGTAAGGCTGAGGCCACACTGTGCCAGACGGCAATGTGAGTGAAAAGCATTACTGTCTGTTTGCTCTGAGATTCGCTCAAAAGTCCTTTAACATATCGAATGCAACCTGCAAAAAAACTGGTGTTCACATGCCCTCTGAAAACAGATTTATGTGCATGCAATGTAGCCCCCCACGTGCAAACAGATAGCTTGCACAATTGTTGGCGCCTGAGAAATCACGTTAGTGTGGCCTAGCCCTAAAGGCCTACCCTGATTTTTATGCTTTACTTTATGGCAGGAATTTTATACATGCCAGCTAAGGCTCATGCAATTTACGCCCAATGAAGGTAGGACAGACAAATGGCTGTTTCCACTGATTATCAAATAAATATGTGGTTGCTTAATTCGGCATTATTGGTAGTCTGTCTTGCCAGGACAACAAATAGACAGAGCGAAGCATCCACATATTCTATTATCAGGCAAATTGGCTATTTGTTGGGCATCTTGCCTGAAACAAATATTAGTACTAGGCTTTAAAGGTTCATGTTTGTTACCAGGAAATAAGTGTCAGGCACGTGAGCATTGAACATAGTCAGTCTCCCTTGCAAATATAAAAAGTGAATTACTTTAATCCCCCCAGAAACTGTTTTATACATATTTCTATTAACACAAGAGTCTGTTCCTGCAGACACAAACAAATAGCAGGTCAAAAGGTCTGGGTGCAGAATAATCATATTGACTAGTCGTGTTTAAACAATGAATACAGAATTTAAATGTATACCAGTCATAATGTATATGTATAAACGTGCATCAGTGCGTACTAAAATTCTTTATTTTTATTTATGTATATAAAACGATTAACTAAATAAAGATGTAATGGAGTGAGTATGGAGTGAATACCAAGATAGCCTAATGGGAATCCACATCTTCTTTTTTAGAAGTCTAAATTCATAGATAGTTTAGTGCATGCTCTTTTGTTAAAATAACAGCAAAACTAATTCAAGCATTATGAGCAGGCCTTTTGGATAAAATCTTCTTACATTGAAAAAATTCCTGCACATTGAATAGAGGAGGAAATGGGGAAGTGGTGGCATTCCTTGTCTGCTGGTTCAATCAGCAAGGCCCTTATTTACAGTTTTACATCTGCTGTAAATAAATAGCCTGGTCTTTTGAATTCATTTTTTTATTCTTCATTAAAATGGGGGTTTACAGGTGTAGGCATGGAGAAACCTATTTGAAGAGATGAAATCAATATTTTAAACACTTTATCTTCATTTAGTGTGTTGATATGTGTGTGTGTGTGTGTGTGTGTATATAACAGTTATTCATTGGCTGTGATGTCAGCAGTCAACACCTTGATAGGGTGCATTTTAGGGTATCTCCACCTATAAAATAAACTTTTTCTGTAGTGTAGGGGACCCTAGCCCACCCCTAACCACCATGTTTGTTTGCTAAATTTATCATCAGGAATGTACTTACAGAGTTTTATTCCCCCGACATTCTGATCCAGCCCTCTTCTTGCAGGAAATTGTGAGCCAGGGGCCGGACCGGCAGCCGTGTCTGTGATTGGCTGTTAGGCTGGTAGTGCAGAACACGGAGGGAACAAGGCTCTGAAAGTACATTCCTGATGATTTTTTTAGTACTACTAGATAAAAAATCATGCGACAGAAGATTTACGCTTCATGATATTCCAGGGTATAGCCCTTAATTTCCAGGAAAACATTTTGAGGTTTAAACAAAGAGAAACGTGGTGGATAAGGAAAGTGGACCCTTTGGCACCAGGAGAATTCATAAGGACTATAATTGGTATGTGTTCTTATAAAAATTGTGGGATCATCCATCCACCCCATAAAAGGGTGTAATAGAGATAATGATATCACCTGCTTTCAAACTTGAGAGGAAGGGAATTTATGTCCCGAAACGTTGAAGCGTTTGGTTAGCATGTTATAAATTTGAATATACCTATTGGATATTATAGAATGCGGCTCCTTTGTATTGTATATATACAGTATATATATATACTTAGATTGTAAGCTCTTCAGGGCAGGGATCTCATTCCTAATGTCTCAAGGCTTGCTGCATTTATCAATTTATCCATAATTTATATATATATGTATTAACTTATGTATGAAACTTTATTTAATTTTTATTTATCTGTATAATTGTTTGCTCTTATCTTGTCTGTATACTCTGTATTTTATAATGAACGGCGCTGCGTACCCAAGTGGCGCTTTATAAATAAAATTATACATAGATACATACATATATAAAACTCTCTTAAAGTTCATCAGAGCACTCAGCGGGCTTTGTAATAAACAAACTTAGTCTTTATTTCAACGTATACATCATATACATATGTTGAAATAAAGACTAAGGGGGAGATACAGTATATTTCGCTACGTGCACTTGTTTCCGCAATGTATTAACCACTTTGCGACTGTTAATACATTGCGAAAATGCTAGCAGTAAGTTGCGACCTTTTGCGCATATTTTAAAGACACCATTGAAGAGGCGTTAATCGTCGCGCAAAAAACTAGCGCAAAAAACGGCACAAAATTTATTGCACTGCTTTGCGCTGCGCAAAGAAAAAAAAATTGAGACATGGTGCAGGCAGTGCAAAACCTTCGCTAACACGTTAGTACAAAGGTTACCGTGATTTTAGCGCTTATTTTCTCATTAGCACGGGATATTGCATCTCCCTGTAAGTTTGTATTAACAAGCCAACAAAACTAAATCAAGTTGGCTTGATAAAGGTCCTAAGACAGTACTGAAACGTTACCCTGTTTATGCACTAAATAAAAGTTCACTCCACTCACTGTTAATGACCCAGGTGCTACTGTGTGATCCACTATGCATATGTCCAATAATGATCAGTGCAAACTTGTGAACCTTTTAACGTCTTATATTGTACACACTGAAACATGTCTGTTTCACAGCAACGTTTCGGTCCTGAACATGGACCTATCTCAAGCCAACAGAACAGTGAATCAACAGTGCTCACAGAGTTTTAAATATTTAGCCACACCCCTATAATCAACATCACAACCCAAGTTGCATAATTAAAGTGACATCTGCAATAAATTATGTTATTTTTAAATTAAGTGTAACATAATTTTTTTTTTTAATCTCTTAAAAGTGCCTTGTGTATTTAAAATGACTCACAAAGTGACGTGCTATATCTTATATACTTTCACGGTTATTCACTTCTAATATCAAGTGCTAAGTGCTATTGTTTAGATAAAAAAATAATTAAAACAAATTATTAATAACTATTCAATTTATAAACCTGATTCTGGCCCCTATTCATATATTTAAGTAAATAAAATCATTATCCCAGTATACCTTTGTAGTGTGGACCTACTTAATAAATATTATTAAATTGTTAAATATATTAACTGCTTGTATCAAGATACAGTAACACTTAAAAGAACAGTATTCATTTAGTCCATGTGGGGTTAAGGTGTTAAATTTTCTAATCCGGAAAGTTTCACGTTGTAATAGTAACTTTGCTCTATTCCCACCCCTTCTAGGGACTGGTATATGATCTATCCCTATAAATTGAACAGTAGATATAGCATGTCCATATTCCAAAAAATGTTTTGCAACTGGTTTGTACCCATCCATACGTCGTAGTGTTAATTCCATCTTTCCCACATATAATAATTTGCAAGTACACGTGATTAGAGAAATAACACTTGTTGTACAAGTGATATTATGTTAAATCTTGATTTCGTCTCCTGTGCTGGATATAAAATTGGTTACTGAAGTTATATAGTTGCACAACATCTATTTTGAACATTTATAACAACCCAATTTCTTTTTTGGATGCCACATCGGGTTTGTTGCATATGATTGAATAGGATCTTTTTTTACAAGTATATCCTTTAGCTTTCTAGCTCTCCTAAAACCTATTGTAGGTTTAGGAGGCCTATTGTAGGTTATTGTAGATAAGTACTTCCTCAGTTTGTCATCTGTTAAAAGGTTTTTCCGCTTATTTGTCAGGCTTATTTTAATATGTGAACCCATTGTGGTATTTGTGGTACTGCAAATAAGTTGTCTTCCCTATATCTTGTATCTTGTGAGTCAGTTGCAGTTTTTTAAATGCTTTGTCTATTGCAATGTCCAATACTTTAGTCGGGTACCCTCGATGTATGAACTTATTTCTTATTTCAGTCAGTTAATGCATCATTGTACTTTTGTTAGAATTATTTCTTATAACCCTGCAGAACTGTGCCATAGATATAGATGTTTTGAGTTTGTTTGGATGGAAACTCTGAAAATGCAAAAGGGTATTCCTGTCAGTTTCTTTTTTATATAAAGAGAACTGTATTTGGTCAATGTTTACACTTTCCAATATATCTAGGAATTCAATACACTTTTGGTCACACTTACATGTCAGACGGATGGTGTTGTCCATATTGTTCAATGTGGTGACCATATTTTGAAGTTGTTGTTCACTGCCATTCCAGATAAGAAATATATATATCATCGATAAATCTAAGATAAAATATAATATTTTAGTTAAATTAAGCCACACTCATCGCTGTACATGTCCTTTGTAAATAAAACACATTTTCAAATCAAAAATAATTATATTCAAGTGTCATTCAATTAGCCCACTGACTAATGACATCTCTCTTATATTCTGTTTGCAACATAGCTTGCAACATCCAAAGTTACTAACCATATATTTCCATCACTGTTTAGTTGTATTTGTTTTAACATAGTTATAAAATGCATTTTACTATGTATCCATAGTTTGTACCACTGGCTGTAATATATGATCCCTAGGGGTTCCTAATGTAATATATTTCCCTAGGGGTTCCAACAAACTTCCCCTGGCTGAGATTATGGGTCATCCTTGGGGGTTTTGGCTGTTTGTATGGATCTTAGGTATGGAATATAATATTGGGCATTTAGGATATTCTTATATTTAAATAGTTCAAGGTGGTTTGATCTATTATTCCCAAATATAAAGCTGTGATTAATGTGGCCATAATTTTTTGCTGAAATTTAAGTGTAACTTTTTGTACACTTTATGATCCAACTGAGTAAGAGAATAAAAGTAGAGTTGTGATACCTTTTATTGGCTAAATAGACAACAAAGCAAAAATACCAAGCTTTCGGGAGTCCTAAGCCCCCTTCATCTGTCTGGATGTTACAAAAGAAACTGAGAAATCACAAACTTATATACACATAGGATCTGTAAACAGCAACCACCAGTGATAAGTTGACCTGATGACCAGGTACAGATACAGACTAAGGAGGGGGGGAGGGGAAACAGTAAAGGAGGTGTGAAGTAGGCACAAGTAGATAACTGTAATAATGTGAGAACAGTGTCCTTTGAAATGGAAAGTGTCCTTTGAAATGTATTAGATTAAACCCTGGTAAGTGGGTTTAATCTGGGTGGTGATGTAGAATAAGTTGATATTTGGCCATAAAACTTATGTCCCTATATAGTCCGCCATTCAGGGAATAAAATTGGTATAGTAACCAATTAGATTCTTTTCTAATCAGAATTAATATGGGCCGGATTTACACCTCAGGAGCCTGTAGGCCCAAAGAGACTGGTTCCCATAGCCCCACCCCTAAACACAGACCACACCCCCAAACCACATCTATTTTCTCTTTTTGGGGAAGAAAATAAACTATAAAGGGGTTGGATTGGGGAGAGGAGATTGAAAGATGCCCCTCCAACCTCAGGCGCTCCTAGGCGCGTGCCTAATGGTAAATCCGGCCCTGGAATTGGTTACAATCAAATTCTTTCAGAAAGAATCTAATTGTCTTTTCCCCAAACCATTTTCTAAGGTCCCAAAACTATTTACAGTAAGTTACTGTATAATTTTTACCAAATTACGCATTTTGAAAAAATCTGCAAAGAGGAATTCCCGCAAAATTCGTCAATGACGGAAATCCGTTGTGGAACTGGGTTCAGATCCGCGATCTGGTCCATCTCTATTCTTGATCTATTTATTGTAACATTGTATAGAGTGTTATAGTTCAGTAGAAACACCACAGTGAAATACAACTGTTGTGCAGAGCTTGAATCAATCTTCCCCCTTAAATTTCCAACCAATAATAGATCAATAGGAGATCTATTGGATCATTCTATAATTAAAGTTATCAATCTGTCTTTCAGTACTCACCCTCCCCATTAAGGCCGAGGCCACACTACAACGGACCAAATCCCGCACACAATTGTGAGCGTAATTGCACGCTATTTTGTGCATGATTCCATTACGTAAATGCATACGTTAACGCATCAAAAATGGTGAACGCATGCATTACCAAAACGCATTTGATAGTTACCATTTACCATTTGATAGTTACGATTGAACTTTCTCATTCAAAGTCACTATGTATCAATCCAGTATGTACTTAAGTATCCATTTAGCATATTTCCTTCAGCTGGATTTTATGAATGGACCGGGTCCATTCATTGGTTACTAAGTGGTTTTCTCCCCTCGTGGTCTCTGAGGAAGCGGAAGTTACCGCGAAACGCATCACGCCAAGCCCCTTCCCCTGGCGTCTCCCTCTTCCATGGGCTTATCGTGTTTATATACCTTTTCATCATTTTAATGCTACTAATCAATGTGAAGTTTTACAGTATCATGCTGGTCTGAGGTGTATTCCACTTGGATGTGTCCCTTTGCTCCACATATTACTTTACCTTACCTACAGTTTTTCGGAAAGGTCGGACCGACTTAGGAGCATTGAGAGACTGTTGTTACAGTGTCAACACCCACGGTGCAGCTCCCCACTGTAAGTTGACTATTTTGTATCCATTGTCTATTACCAAAACGCGAACAGACGCGCGTTCACATGCGCATCAGAAATCGCGGGAATTTTCATGTCCCTGCGATTTCTATTTTAGCTAAAATTGCAGGCGCCAACGCGTGAGAAGCGCGCTACTGTGGCCTAGCCCTCACAGCTGTCACCAGGGATTCTGTTAGAGAGGGATCACTATTGATAAATGTGTTAGAGAGGGATCACTGTTGGTAAATGTGTTAGAGAGGGATCACTGTTGGTAAATGTGTTAGAGAGGGATCACTATTGGTAAATGTGTTAGAGAGGGATCACTATTGGTAAATGTGTTAGAGAGGGATCACCATTAGTAAATGTGTTAGAGAGGGATCACTATTGGTAAATGTGTTAGAGAGGGATCACTATTGGTAAATGTGAAGTCCTATAAAGAACTCAGACTATCCTGTCATGTTTCAATCTTATTACATTCTATCAGTTCAGGACACAGGTTCATGGCTTCTATGGGGTCTATTGCTTAAATAATATAATAAACCATTAACAAACTCACTTCATTGTCTCAGAGAAATGGGCATGGAGATGTTTTCCTTTCAGTCCCCCTATCATATAGAGCAGGGATAAGCAACCAGTAGATCTCCAGATGTTTGAAAAACAACAAAAAAAAAAAAAAAAACAAGAAAAACCACAAACCAAGAACAGCTACAACTCCCAGCATTCCTCTACAAGCACTCTGTAGTTAAGGAATTCAAACTGCAACTCCCAGCATGCCTCTACAAGCACTCGGTAGTTAGGGAATTCTGGGAGTTGTAGTTTCCAAAACGTCTGGAGATCTACTGGTTGCCTATTCCTGATATATAGATATCTCATATTGTCCAGCAAACAGCAGCTCTCCTTTGTTTCTGTTGAGAGGGGGTGAGGTGAGAGACTATCACATGTTTTACAAAGGAAGTCACATATAAGTCTTGCAACTTCCTACTAACTTCCTACTAACACTCAGAAAATGTTTTGATTCACTAATATTGCTATCAATCTAATATTGATAGCACACCATTGGATATAACACTAAAAGGGAAGTGAGAAATATGTTCCGTTGTAAGCTTCTATTGCCTCCCTGTAAAACTTCCTGTGGTGTGGCTTAACAGTCCATTTTGAAAATACCATGACAAAACAGGAGTGGGGGCTGTGCAAGTACTTTTATTTATAGATTCTGCCTTATTTACATTTCTATATAATGTAATGTCATTACTACATATTTGTTAATATTGATATAACTATTTAATGCTTAAACAATACATAAACACTGTCCCTAAGTATATTATTTTTACCTACCCCCACCAACATAGTACCTCCGAAAAACCCAATGTTTTCCTCATGAATTTATAAATTTATTTATATAATATAAGGGATATAAGCAATGCTGGGTAAACAATTTTAGTCACCAATGGTCTTTGTCCTTCCCCTGCTATGGGGGTCTCACATTTGTTCACTTATCCACATACAACAGTTAGTTGCTTAGAATTCATTCATGCTTAGAATGACATTAAAGTATATAGAAATGTAAATAAGTCAAAATATATAAATAAATTAAAGTATATAGAAATGTAAATAAGTCAAAATATATAAATAAATAAAATTATGTTACTATGTTACATGTCCACCCCCAAAACTATCCCCCCCACTAATGGCCCAACCATGTAGTGTAATAAAATCCTTATCTCACATCCCAGCTCCATATGGTTCTCCTGTAGTCCCCCCCAAAGCCCCAAAAACTGCCCACCAGGAGTACTGCAGAGTCCATAAAGGACTCTGCCTCCTGTCTCCCCTCCGGGAGAAGTTTGGCATGCGCACTGCAGCCCTTCTCCCCCTCCCTCCCTCTCACTCCCGTTTTGCGTTCCCTCCCCCTAGCATAGAAACCCTTGGCCATATATTAGGGTTCCTTTCCCCAGCTGAAAAACATTTTTAAGAAAGTCCCCCGAACTCTACTTACCTTCCGTCTCTCCCCCGGCATTCTGAGCAGCCGGCAGCCACGTCAGTGATTGGCTGCCTCTCAGTCAATCACGGACGTGGCTGCCGGTCCCGCCCCCTGCTTGCAGTGTCTTGCAAGCAGAAGGCCAGGCAGTGCGTCGGAGGAGAGAGGGAAGGTAAGTAAAGATCGGGGCACTTTCTTAAAATTATTTTATACCATTATATGTGAAAAATGTTTTTATAAGGATGGGCATACCCTTTAAGCCACACCCCAGGAAGTTTTACAGGGAAGCAATGGAAGCTTACAAAGGAACATATTTATCATTTCCCTTTTAGTGTTGTATCCAGTCGTGTGCTTAATATTAGATTGACAGCAGTGTTAGCGAATCAAAACCTTTTTTTTTTAATGTTAGTAGGAAGTAGGAAATGTTAGTAGGAAGTTGCAAGACTTATATGTCACTTCCTTTGTAAAACATGTGACAGTCTCTCGCCTCACCCCACCCCTCCCCTCTCAATAGAAACAAAGGAGAGCTGCTGTTTGCTGGACAGTAAGAAATATCTATATATCAGGGATAGGCAACCAGTAGATCTCCAGATGTTTGGAAACTACAACTCCCAGAATTTCCTAACTACTGGGTGCTTGTAGAGGAATGCTGGGCGTTGTAATTTGAATTCCCTAACTACAGAGTGCTTGTAGAGGAATGCTGGGAGTTGTAGTTTTCAACCTTATCTCACATCCCAGCTCCATATGGTTCTCCTGTAGTCCCCCCCAAAGCCCCAAAAACTGCCCACCAGGAGTACTGCAGAGTCCATAAAGGACTCTGCCTCCTGTCTCCCCTCCGGGAGAAGTTTGGCATGCGCACTGCAGCCCTTCTCCCCCTCCCTCCCTCTCACTCCCGTTTTGCGATCCCTCCCCCTAGCATAGAAACCCTTGGCCATATATTAGGGTTCCTTTCCCCAGCTGAAAAACATTTTTAAGAAAGTCCCCCGAACTCTACTTACCTTCCGTCTCTCCCCCGGCATTCTGAGCAGCCGGCAGCCACGTCAGTGATTGGCTGCCTCTCAGTCAATCACGGACGTGGCTGCCGGTCCCGCCCCCTGCTTGCAGTGTCTTGCAAGCAGAAGGCCAGGCAGTGCGTCGGAGGAGAGAGGGAAGGTAAGTAAAGATCGGGGCACTTTCTTAAAATTATTTTATACCATTATATGTGAAAAATGTTTTTATAAGGATGGGCATACCCTTTAAGCCACACCCCAGGAAGTTTTACAGGGAAGCAATGGAAGCTTACAAAGGAACATATTTATCATTTCCCTTTTAGTGTTGTATCCAGTCGTGTGCTTAATATTAGATTGACAGCAGTGTTAGCGAATCAAAACCTTTTTTTTTTAATGTTAGTAGGAAGTAGGAAATGTTAGTAGGAAGTTGCAAGACTTATATGTCACTTCCTTTGTAAAACATGTGACAGTCTCTCGCCTCACCCCACCCCTCCCCTCTCAATAGAAACAAAGGAGAGCTGCTGTTTGCTGGACAGTAAGAAATATCTATATATCAGGGATAGGCAACCAGTAGATCTCCAGATGTTTGGAAACTACAACTCCCAGAATTTCCTAACTACTGGGTGCTTGTAGAGGAATGCTGGGCGTTGTAATTTGAATTCCCTAACTACAGAGTGCTTGTAGAGGAATGCTGGGAGTTGTAGTTTTCAAACATCTGGAGATCTACTGGTTGCTTATCCCTGCTCTATATGATAGGGGGACTGAAAGGAAAACATCTCCATGCCCATTTCTCTGAGACAATGAAGTGAGTTTGTTAATGGTTTATTACATTATTTAAGCAATAGACTCCATAGAAGCCATGAACCTGTGTCCTGAACTGATAAATGTAATAAGATTGAAACATGACAGGATAGTCTGAGTTCTGTATAGGACCTCACATTTACCAATAGTGATCCCTCTCTAACACATTTACCAATAGTGATCCCTCTCTAACACATTTACCAATAGTGCTCCCTCTCTAACACATTTACCAATAGTAAAAATCACATGTGCAAAAGCATGCGGAAACGCAAAATGCACAAGAATCATGCACAAAATCACGTGCGATACCGCTCACGATTGTGTGCGCGATTTGGTCCGTTGTAGTGTAGCCTCTGCCTTAATGAGGGGGTGAGTATTGAAAGACAGATTGATAACTTTAATTATAGAATGATCCAATGGATCTCCTATTGATCTATTATTGGTTGGAAATTTAAGGGGGAAGATTGATTCAAGCTCTGCACAACAATTGTATTTCACTGTGGTGTTTCTACTGAACTATAACACTCTATACAATGTTACAATAAATAGATCAAGAATAGAGATGGATCGGATCGCTGATCTGAACCCAGTTCCACAACGTATTTCCGTGATTGACGGATTTTGTGGGAATTCCACTTTGCAGATTTTTTTTAGACGCGTTCGGTATTTTCCAAAAAAATTTCAAGGAATTTTTGTAAAAATTAAACAGTAAATAGTTTTGGGACCTGGAAAATGGTATGGGGAAAAGACAATTAGATTCTTTCTGAAAGAATCTGATTGTAACCAATTCTGATTTGAAAAGAATCTGATTGGTTAGTATACCAATCAGATTATTTTCCAATAAGAATTGGTTACAATGAGATTCTTTCAGAAAGAATCTGCGGTGAATTCACTGGTGTGAAAAATCAGAATTTTCACTGGATTAAAGGCACATAAACCCAATTGTGATATATAAATGAGTCTCAAGTGGCCATGCATCTAATCTTGTCACACCTTTTTTAGATTATATCCTCAGATTTCATGATAATTTTATCATCCTTCCGCTGCAGTAAGTAAAAGTAATTTGAACACATTGCAGACTTGTAACAAAATTTCTCTTACATCATCCACACCTATTATATACTGTAGTATATGCCTTCTACGTACTATGCTAGAGACAGACAAAAACCGAGAATATTTCCTCATTTCCCATTTGAACACAAACATTAGAGCCCGCCCCCCCCTAAAAAACCTTCCTATTGGAAAAATAGATAATATTAGATACTGACCCATAGAAGCCCCAACTAACCCATTTATATATTATGTGGCTCACATCTTTGAGACCCTCAAATAAGAGGATTGCAGGAATATTGGGCCATCTGCTGCACAATCGCTTTAGCACTTATCGGAAAAGTAGTAGAAACATCATTATGTGATGTACGACCACCTTCAGACTTCACAAAATGAATCAAATCTCCTACATATGTTGGAGAACCAGAAGGAGTAGGACTCTCTTTCATGTATTTTGGATATACCAGTATTTTCATTCCTACTGACTTCAACTAGACACAAGAAATAACTACTAACAGGTATTTACTGTAGCTAGAAGCCTACGGCCATGCTACTGGAATAAAGGAACATTCCATCTGATGGAAATTGGAGACTTAGTGTGCCACAAGTCTGTATAAATAACAAATTTGGATGATGTTCCCCCTGTGCCTTTTCTATTGTCAAACATAAGTTAACCAAACCTTCCCTTCAAACAAATAGGAGCTCTGTAAATTGGGTACACCACAGAAAGAGATTACAGTTTGAAAGATTCCAGTCAGGGTCCTGCAAGCGTATGTGGTGAAAAGTGAGAAGTAGTCTTTGCCCTGAACTTCCCCTTTAAACCAGGGCATATTTCAAGGTATTGACCAAATTATATGTATTGTGAAGGGAAGGTATTAGACTCCAATCTGAAGGTTATACACACGTGGGATCCGGGGTCCCTATGCTCGATGTGTACAAACTTTCTGTTCGGCCGGTAATCGGCCCAAAACGAACGTTCGTACCATCAGCGTTGTGGTCGACCAGCGATTGCATGTGGTGTACCACTTTAATGGATGGATTTTGCAAATGGGTACATAGGCACCAATGGGTATGAATAGTGATCCTGGGGTATGTAATGCTTTGTCTATATTCTTTCATTTTGTTGTAATTACTTGCATTGTATATACTATGGTATTTAAGTACACTTTGACATTTTTCACTTTTGTTGACAACATTTTTATTAATCGCTGTGTGTTCTTTGAGGGTACGCAAAGTCACGCTGTTATACAAGCTGTACCTGACTACTTAAAATTGTATCAAATGTCATATTTTTAATATATTTCCATGAAAAGATGTAATAAATATTTACACATGTGAGGAGTGTCCTCTTTTTTGTGAGATACTGTTTGATGTCCCTAATGATGAGTTATTAAAGTACTACCTTAAAAGGGGTTTGCTTTTATTTAACCCTGTGCTAGGGCCAAAACATGCAGGGTTACTTACTAGTCACTTCTAATAAGCTTTGAAGTCAGGGACTCCCTTGACCGTGGGCCATTGTGGAGTCACACCCACTGAACCCCTTTAACTATCATGTGCCAATGAATTATTGCCCATAACACTGTTTGCTAAGCTTTAGATTATGTGGTTGTTTAGAGTAATGACAATAAAAGTGTAGAAAATCTTTGTAGAAACCTAGGGGTAAGGAATTTTAATATAATTTAGCTAATATTTTCTCTTGGTTTTGTATTTTTCCCTGTTATTTAAACATGCATGTTTATGAATTATAATTTATACATCCAACTTATTATTTTTCTTTTATAGTACCTCTAGTTGAAATAGCGAAAAATAAATAAGCCTGTTCTCCGTTACAAAATGTTGATTCCTTGGATAGGAAGGTTCTAAGTTGCTCTAACACATTGCTGAAATGTTGATGGGTGATAGAAAAGTAGAGAGCATAAAACTAGAAAATGATAGCTCTAGAAGTTCAATAATAAGACAATGCTGTTTATTTCATTAAGGGGGCATATACCACTAAAGCCAATTTCCCCTCAGATTCTATAATTCTATGGAATGTAGGACCGATGTATCCCTGCCTTCGTGTTTGCTTTGTTCAAGAGCAAGCATTTTGCATGCTTGCAGCTTTCACGTCCCTGGTTAAGTTCAATGAAATAATTGTTACAAATATGGCCTGGAATACGACAAGGAAACTGCTGTCCTCTGACTTCTAAAAACATTTACAACAATATTTTTTTGTACAAAATTTTAATTTTGAAGTTGTGCTTTAATTGGAACAGCAATTTACATTGTATTCGGTAGCACTTTTTCCTAAACAGAATTTTTGCTTGTTTCAAGTATTCCTTGTTTACAACCCCCAATGTCTATAAGACATAACCAGAGATTCAGACAAAAAGCAGTACCAATGTCCCTCAAAGGACACTCACCTGGCCCAACAGAGGTACTGTAACCAGCAATTTTTAACACTGAAGGATATATGTTTATACTGTAAATTAGTGAACATTATAATTTTTTATAAATACTTTTCTCTATTTTTTTCTAGGATATTGTGTAATTTATTCCAATCGGGCATCTCGGAGATTTGTTTTATGTGCTTAAACTAGGCCTAAAGCTGGTACACACAGTAACGATAACCCAGATACCATCGGATCCGACGGTACCTTGTTTTCTGAACAAGCGTACGGCCACCGAACGATCGGGTCGGCCAAACTCATGTTCGGGAAAGAGCTAAATTCCATCCGCCGCCTAGACTCCCTATAGAGGAGTCTTAGCGCGGCCGATGGAAACCACATTCCCGAGCGTTCTCCCTATGATTTTCATAGGGAGAACACTGGGACTGGTGTATGCAGTGTGAGCTCTGTACTGTGTGTACCCAGCTTTAGATCACAATACTTGTGCACACAGTGTATATTTACACAGATCCCTGTGTGTACTAGTTGTTCATCTCATTATATTTGGATCCATTAATAGCCTAGGTCACTTAACCCATTTAGAGTGCCTGCATTTGGAATGCTTGTGTAATCAAAACCTAAACTGATATTTCTAACTTTAAAAGCATATATACCTTAAATGGTATACCTTACGGTTCTCAGTGAATGAAAATTCATCAACATTATTGTCTACAAGGCTGGGCTGTGTGAAGATCTTTGTTACTAGCAGGTAGAGGGGTCATATAAAATTTTTGGGGGCCACAACATGACCTTACATACTGTTTTACCTTGATGAATCTAGAGCTAGGTACACAGGTCGATATTTTCAGGAATTACAGACGTGACAATAGTTTGATATAAGTTGATTTTGCTATAATATAGATACAGACATAATGTCCGTTTTTTTGGGCTGAAGGAAGTATAAGGTGACCAGCTAGACGTAGAATAGACGCATATATAAAAGTTTGGGCGGAGTTAACCTTTTGTACCTAACCTACTAATCTCTGCCACACAGAAGACTTCTTCCTCTAATTTGCAACAGTAATGATTGATATACTGATTGGTAGTCTGTTGCTATGGAATTAAAAGCCAAATCTATGATAATTCAGCACAACCATTAGGACAAGTATCTTCCTGTGTGTACCAGCAAGTGAGGAAAAAATGGCCCTATTGGAAGCATAACTCTTTGAAGTGTGGGTTATGTAATCTATTATCCCTTTACAAAGATTAAGCAAACACAAATAAAGTAGCACAGCCTATTAAGTAGCAGGTTTCAGTTGCTGATCTTTATTTACTTATAATGTTAATATCTAATTCTTGCAATAAAAACGGTGCAATTTGGATATAGTTGGTCATAAAATGGCAAATACATACTCAAATACATGATTCTATCTAGCCGGGGTAATAGATTTGCCATAAAAAACGAACCAATTAAAAAAAAGAAAACTCACAAAGCCTAGAGCCTGAATCCATTATAAATAAAAATGCTTTACTGAACTGAAAAGCAAGGAGGCCCTGCAGTTTAGAAGCCATTTGCAGTGGTATCCAAGAATGATGGCTGTATTATAGACTGTGAAAACATGCTCAGATTAATTTTCCTGTAACTGAGTGATGGAGTTGCACATAAACTGATGAATGCATTGTAAGTACTAACAAATGCAACAATAGAATAAATTGCATATGTATTCTGTACTGTGATTACAAAATGTGAACAGATTCCAAGAGGTCAGTATGTCTCATTATTGGAACCTTAGAAACACATGGGTATTTTATACAGGAGTGCTATTAGCTCTGTTGTTTTTAACGACAGGTGATGCTGTGAAATTCTGCTGATGAATTTCACTGTAGTTCTAAACTGCCACATTGTACTTGCTTTAATTTTTGACAAGATAAATAGTAGTGTTAAATTGGGTTAAATCATATGGCGCGAAGGCATAAAAATGCAGCGAAATAGACAAAACCGAGACTGATCCCATGTAACTTTTTTTTTTAGCACAATACTAGTTTTAGTCAATTTATAAACACTACGGTGATTTTCACCATGTTTAATGCTATGGAAAGCATTGTGTGCCAAACATCCTGGCAAAACAGTGAAAAATATTTCAACAAGGAATATGTATAGTATAAGATTTCTTCTTCTAACAGATTACAATATATGTTGCCTTTAAAGGGGAAGTTCAGTGAAATACATAGCTTTTCAGAAAAAGAGCAGTATTTTTCCATCCCAATGACCTTAATCTGCCAATTCACATTTTGTCTGTGTATAAATAAATCAAACTGAAATACTGACTTCCTCTGCAGGCCCCCCTAGTAGAGACCGTTTGGTCTTGCCCATGACCAGCGCCTGGTTGATTTAGTTGCTCAGTAGAGATCTGAGCATCTTTGACCCATCCAACAGCCAATCAAGAAACTACTGTTAGGAACATTCCAAGAGATGTGGTGCATCCTGGGAAGAAAAGGACCGTTAGAACCTGAAATGTCAGCTCACTATTTCAACAGCAGAACGCAAAGGGTATGAATCAACGATTTTTTTCAAAATGGGAGACAATATGTAGAATAACTAAGAAGGCATTACACAAACTGACAATTTAACAAATATTATATTTCCACTGAACTGTCCCTTTAATCTGTTAAAGTTGTCTGTGTTCTGTTTATTTAAGAGGAAGTCACAGTGTATTGCCATGTAGAGTTAACAATGTATCTTGTAAAAAAGATGGAGTTGCTTTACAGAAAACTAGAAAAATTAAAAGAAATAGGGGGGCTCTAATGCCATGACACTGGGAATTTTATCTTGCATCTTTAAAGGGGAAGTTCAGTGGAACTATTGGTTACCATATTTTTCTTCCTTTTTGAAAAATAATTTTATTTCATACCCTTTGCTATGCTTTTCTGTGGTCAGTTGTGATCTTCCATTTTAGGTTTTTAGGTTCTGTACCGGTCTTTCTTGCCCCAGGATGCACCACATCCTTGGAATGTTCCTAACAGTAATTTTTACTGATTGGCTGTTGGATGTTCAATTATGCTCAGATCTCTACTGAGCAACTGAATCACCCAGGGCTGAATCAGGACAAGATCATAATGGACTCTATTGGGGATCCTGCAAACAGAGAAGTCACTATTTCAGAAGCATTTATTTATGTATAGGCAAAATGCGAATGAGAATAATGTCTTTAAAATGTAAAGTGTCTGTACTTATGCTGAACTTCTCCTTTAATTCCAACTTAATTCCAATTCCAGGAGCTAGATTGATTATTTTTTTAAGGTTTTCTGAGGTTTACCAATTTTTTTCCTAAGATTCACCTGTTTTGGCCATTGCGTGTGATTTACCCTTTCAATGTTTTCAGCCATTTTTCTTTAAATTTTCCTTTTATAAGTGCTACATCATGTTATAAGTGGGTCTTATTACCTACAGATGCAGGTCTGCATATCACTTGTATTGCCCTCTTATTATTTACCTGTTTTAAAAGAAAGAGTAATGAAAAAACAACAAAAATATATAGGATAAAGGCACAAGTGAAAACACATCATGAACACTTATTTACTGTAGCAGGTGAGGTAGCTGCACATATGTATTCATCTTACAATGATCTCATAATTGAATGAATTATGGACCGGAAACCGGGGTCTAAAAAAAACCATATTACTTCTATGATGCCTTGTCAATAACTATATTATCAAATATACATTTTCCACCTTCTCATCCTGACCAAAATGAAGCACATTTTAATTGAGTCAATTAATCATAGTTTAATTTAGCAATTTGTCTATGTACTAATTGCCGTTACCTAATTAACAGAAACAGATTTCCACTCAAGCCGATAAGACAATTGTATAAGACCATTATGGTGGTTCTTCTCCTGTGTATACAGTAGCTCTTTATAACAGTCAATTTCACATTTACATGTAAATAATAGAGGTTTGAATGCATAAAATAATTTTACATTCTCATCTGTATATCAAATATCTTTTAGATATTTACCTTGTAGAGGTAAATGGAATTGTAGGTTGAACAAAGGATTTTTTATTACCGTTTTTAAAGCAAATTATTTATAATAGGAAACGAAACCTGAATTTTTAAATAAGCATTGGTTAAAAATCAATAATTGTAGGAAATCATTAAATGTGCTAAATTGTACTGGCCCATACTAGTTCTAATGAATAGGGATCGTGCTTATAATGGACGAAATATTTTACAGATTATGATAGAGATGGACATTATAGAGATTATGAGACAGATGAGCATTTTCTACAGATTAATATAAACCCTCTATCACACACTATATGTATTTTTACAGAAAAGCTGCATTTATATTTTGTCAGTGCCTGACTTTTAACCCTGGCAATATTATATCACATTGTCTGCTCTGCTAGTTTATCTACTTCCTGTACAGATGACATAAATAGAAAATAAATAAAAGGATTGATGACAATTATCTTTAAATGCCTTTCAGACAAACGTCTAAGCAATAAATTAAGGTAGATATTCAGTCTATTTTTCCTGTCTAAAAACAATGTCACTTGCTTTTACTAAATAGGGATAAAACGTAAAATGGAGCATTTTGGTCACTTCTATATTCATAAGCAGCCTTGGGGGTGTGTGATTATGTGGCTGATGATCTACAGGGGACACGGGCCAGCACCAACCACATAACTAACAGACTGTTTTTGTGCACATGACGTCATTAGGACCTACGCTAGGCCTACGCTACACGTGAAGATGGCCCCATAAAGCCAAACCGTCTGCGGCTGACTCTTTGGTTTTTGCATTTAGCTCATGGAATTCTATAAAAACATCTTAGAATTTGTAGCATCTTCTAAAAAGATGTCTCCATTCCTTATTGCATATGAGTGAAGGGGAGGATTAATGCATTAATACTGCCATGTATCAATATAATTATTTATTTTTAAAAACAAAATAAAAAAAACATTTATATTTATTTTTGTATACAAGTTTTGTTATAGATATATGGAAGGAAACCCACCCAGCTGCACACAATTTGTCACTGTACAACAAATCAGAGGGTCAGATATAAGGATATATTCAATAACATTTATATTTTAGGTAAATAAAGAACCATGTAAAAGATTACTTCCTATAAAACTAAGGGAAATTTACAAAGCGGCAATGTATGGTTAAATTAAAAAATAGGTAAAAGTTGCTTTCTTCTTAGACCTTTGGTGATTTATTAAGCAGCATTCTGAGGGATTTGAATTTGACAGGTATTGGTCAAGACAAAATAGTGTTTTTAACACTGAACAACGACCATTTATTAATTGGTAATATTAAACAATTTAAAGGGATACTATACTTAAAAAAACTTTTGCCTCATCTTAATCTATAATTGAATACATGTAAGTAGCACTTACTCTGATTTTCATGTGGTGTCGCATTCCTTTAATCCAGCAAACATTTTGTTTAGGATCAAAATTTTTAACTACTCCCCACTTCCATCCGACCTGACTTTTTTCCCCACAACCAACTGTCAAGCCTGCACACACATACACATTCCAACTGTCAAAACTCTTGTCACCATCCCAGCTACACACAAACTGATCACAGATGAATAGTTTTTGAGAGCAAGGAACTTGATTGACAGCTGAAATAAAAGAAGTTTTAGATTGGATATCTAAAGATAGGGGGCAGATGAACTAAAAAAAATTATACAGTGGGGTTGGGAGAATTATAGTTTCCAGTTAAGGGTCATTTAAAATACCTATTTTTCTGTATAGATGCCCTTTAAACCCAATGTATAGTTTTTCAGTTTTGACTTAGAAGTTGCCTTTGTTGTATTTTATTCAAATGTGGGGGAAACAGACAAAATGTTTCTTGTGTCTTAAGGATGTTTTACAGTGTCTACAGTTAGGTGTGTTAACATAACTAAAGTCTATGTGGGGGAGGGGAAAGAATGTTGGACTATGTTTTGCTGGGAAGCCCATTCCTACATTAACCAACATCAACCTTATCGACCAGATATTAACAAAAACATTTAAAGATTCTCAATAGCTACAGAGAGTTAACCTAAAGAGTTAACATTTTCTTAAAGTATTTCTAGAATACTGATCTTCTGGGTGTGTTTCATACACATGTTCTTCGGTACGCCTTCTAATCTCACTATAGATTCTTAACATTTGATGAATACATCCCACCATAATTGAATTTCATACTGTGCCATTTGAACATTCCCACTCCCTATACAAATCTTTTAGATAACATGCTGAGTTTATATATGGGAAATGCACTCAGTTAACAAGAAAAACTATAGAATCTACCAGATTTTCTTGATAGTATAAATTCGAATAGACACAAGTGTGTTTTAGCACTAGTAAGTAGTGTAATTAACTTTAAGCATCCTTTATAATTGTCAAGATAGTGTCAAGATAATCAATCCTTTAGAAAATAGGTAGTTTGGGTTTAGCAGATTATTCAGGTCAATATTTGCAATTACATGTTTTTGCATTGTCCTTATGCTATCATGCAAGACAATAGATAATAAGCTAGTTTTTTTGTAGAGTTAATATAAAAATAATGTAGTCCTAACCCTAATGGTGTATTAGTGAGACCATATTACAAATGTTCATAATTATCATTTTCCAAATAATTTATATAGGACACGGAATGGAAAACAACTCTTTGTTTTATTAGCATATACTTGAGCCAGGAAAAGTATTGAACAAGATTCCTTATCATCCATTTGAATGTTTATGAGGAACGTCTGTGCTTCCTGTAAATGTGAAAGCACGTGTTTAAAGATTTTTTTTTTAGCTTGGTCTAAAGTAAAAGATGGGAATCTCAATTAAATGTTATTTGAAATAATAAATAGTTCCTTAAAAAATTAAGTAATAATTTTACTTAAAGGACAACTCCACCCTCATAAAACATCTTTTAGAAAGAATGGCCTCATTAAAATATGTTGATATATCACACTTTGTCTATGAATTCATTACTGAATGCATGCTATGCTTCTGGATGTCTCATGGAAACTGAGCAATTTAGAACCCTGTACTGCCTTGTACTGACCCCTGGGATGCTCAGAAGGGGCAGCTGGGGATTAACATCAATCATTGTCTGTGACGTCAACTGTCAAATCCATAACTGACAGTAGCTAACTGGAAGAACCAGGAACCAGAAACAGGGCAACAGGACATGTGCAGGATTTCAGGTTAGACTTATATATTTCACATTTCAAACTATACCTTTTAGGGTTTTGGGGGGTAAATACCCTGTATGTAAGTTTTCATTGGGGCAGTACTTTCCCTTTAAGAAAAAATGCTATAAAATTGTTCATTTGTATAATTACTGTATTGTATTATATACTGTATTGTACTATATATTGCAAATATAGAAAGGTAAGTGGAGCCATTCTTCAAAGGCCACTATGGTGTCTAGAACAACTATTTAAATGATCATCTATATTTCCCAGGGAGGTAGGATAGAGTACTCTACTCTTTCAGATTGTCACTGATGTCCCTTCTCTAATCAAGACCCTTGGACAACTATGTATGAGATGGGACAAGTGTCGGCAGCAAAGATTGGGAAGGTGTGGGAGAGCTGTCTTCTTCTGGCAAAAATGGAGGTAAAGGTTACTTTAAAACAAATTAGTTATTCTAGGCATCATAACATCCCTTAGAGTCATCTATACAATCTAAATAAAACGTAATTGTTTATTGACATTGCATTTACATCACAATATAAAAATAACTAGTATTTTAAAACCTCTATGGCCCCTAATTTCATAATTAAGTTGATAAGCACAACAGGTGGAGGTTCATTGGTTTCATTTAATACTCAAGAACCAAATGTGCCTCCAACGATAATCCACTTAAATTCCTGCTGTTACCGTCTTTATTCCTTCTCCTTTATCTCCTTCTCTTATTAGTTAGCCAATTAACCCATTCATGTTTTTGGCAGTTTCCATGTACACTCATAAACATTGGTAAATTCTACTGTAGATTATCACATTATAGATTATTTCCCCCTCAAGACACACACAAACCCTGGCAATTCTTATTGCTCACTATTAATCTACATTTTCTTTTAAAAAAACAAAAACAAAATAGTACTCTCTATTTATAAGATTTATTAATAAATTCTCAATATTTTAATCTGTGCTACCTGTTTAAGAATAGTTTATTGTGCCTTTTCAGCTATTAAAAAATGCCATTTCTGGGAGATGTTATTCAGTTGAAACAAACGTAATGTTTTATCTGCTCCTTGGATCAAAGTGGGGCTTTTTTTTCTCATTTGGAAAAAATATCTGGTAGCCAGATGGGCACAAAGTAGTTCTGTGGTGTATCTCTGTTAACATTAGGTTTTACATAACCCACTTACATGAAATGCAGGTATTCTTCTAAATAATGTGCTTTGTATACCGGACCTAGAGTAGAGGCACTGTGAATGGAAGGGTTATTAACATTAAACACAATATAATCTACAATAATACCAGTTACTAAAACAAATGTAATTTGTCCTGTGATATAATATAGATATATACAAAGAATTAACAGTGTTTCATGACAAAAGGCCCATTAGTAATTAAATGATAGAGAGGTGAAGAGTGCAAGAAAATAAAACATCAAGGAAGGGAGTAGGAAAAGATTTAAAAAGAAAAAAAAATCAAGGCTAACAAAAAGAATCAAGGCTGTAATAGGGGAGGATTAAACTACCAGCTGGCCTCTCTCATAAACACACACAAGGCTTCCACCTGTAGCACAACAATTTGGGGTGATAGTCGAATATTTATATAAAAACACAATAATATCCGTGGTAATGTTTATAGCACAATAAATAGGTCAATCATTTTTTTGTCAGGACACTATGGTAGCATACTAATGCCTAGAAATGGTGTAAGGTAAAGATTTGGCATAATGCTATGTCATTAAATAATCTGGCAACACTTGTTACCCCAATAAGTGCCTACATTATGAATGTCTGCATTTCATTTAGTATATGTATATATTGTATGTTTATGTATTTTATTCTTCCAACTTGTCTAAATGGTAAGTATTGTAATTGCTTTTCCGTGTACAATTATTATATATTAACATTATGCAACATATGAAATCTCATTCATTGGAATTTGCAATGCAAGATTGCACTTAAGGCACACATGCTAATTGTAAACATGCTACATAATACATACATGTATGCTACTTTGTACACATGCTAGATTGTTGACTGTTTCAGCTAATAATTAGAGATGTTCGAAACTGTTGAGTTTCATTTCGTTTTCGAATTTTCAAAATTTTCGGAAATTTTGAAAGTTCGAGATTCGATTTTCGAAATCGGCTACTTTCGATTTTCGAAAATCATCTACTTTTGATTCCGATAATTATCTACTTCGATTATCATCTGCTTTCGATCCGATAATTATCTACTTTCGAAAATCATCTACTTTCGATTTTTGAAATTCATCTACTTTCGATTTTCGAAAATCTCTACTTTCGATTTTCAATAAATCATCTACTTTCGATTCCGATAATTATCTACTTTCGATAATCATCTACTTATCGATTTCGTAAATTCCGGGCGTACCGAAAGTTTTGCCATGACTTTGAAACTCTTGGATCCAATTCTATAATTCTATAAGAACCCACAGTACATCTCTCCTAATAATTATCCATTATGTATATAAGGCTTTAGAAACTATGAAACTAAGAAACTTTAAAATCAATTTGCATCTCCTTACTTGTGCAATTCTACCAGCTTATCCTGAGCCTTTTAAAAGAACTTTCCACCATGTTGATTTCTTTTCCAGAACTTTGCACTGCCACACTTAGTGTCCAACCTGCCGCCCCCTCCCTTTTTAGCCTCTCCTATCTTTCCTCTTCTTTCCCCCTTTTTTTTTCATTCAAAGTTTTATGAAAGTTTTCTTTACAATTATTTAATAAAATATAGAGATAGATCCATGCAGAAAGGTAGAATGTCAGAAATATCCAGAACAGAATAACCTATTCAAAGTATCCATATTAATATTGCACTGTAGCTTCAGGTAAGTGAAAGGGAGGGGAATGGTAAAAGAGGGAAGCAGAAAAGGAATGACAAATAGAACACCCAGATCCATTCTGATAATATACTGTTAATCAGTTGTTCAAAAACGTAATTTATACTTTCTTATATTTTATTCTTTTTTCATGCTTTTTGTGAATAGTGCAGTTCCAGTCACCTTGGTAGAGTTACTTTGTTAGAGAAAGTGTGATTGTGAGCCAGATGACTCAAGGGGTGGACACCCTGAACTAAAAATTACAGACCATATTTGGTTTAATTTCCCACATGTTGGGAGAATGTGGCAAGGGGGCTTTTTAGCCGTGCATGAGCAAAATCTTTACAGCTCCCCTCAGCTTCACAGGTAACAACGGGATTCAAAGTCACTTACTCACACCAAGTTTAAAAAAGAATGTTGAAAATCTGTTTAGTGTCCTTTAAAGGAAAGGTAAAATATCATATTCTGGATGTTTGATGTAGTGGTTCAAGTTCAGCTTCAGGATTCTTGCCCATTTGCTGATCAAGAGCTAGGCCATACACATGTGTGATCATGGAACCGACCCACAATTCATCAATGAGGCCTGACCAAACAGCCATTTTTGGCTAAACAATTGTTGCCCAATGGTGCTTTGTTACACATCGTGCTTCACAGGTCACCTTTAGAGAAATTTAGTTGTTTAAGCATAACAGCAGTTATGCATTGAAAACTGTGTTAGTTTTTTTGTTTCAGATTTGATTTACAAATAGCTAAAACCCGTAAAATAGAAGTAACTTGTGCAAATTTGCATAGTGTCTCACAAATGAGAAAGGAACAAAAAACGGGAGAGTTTTTTGCCCTCAGTCCCAACTGCTATTATTACCAGTTTATTACATGCATTTGCAACCAGATATTAATGATAACTTCTATTACTTTCTGGCAACCTTGGCATGTGCAGAGGAATCAGATCAAACAACAGTCAATATTGGCCGTGATGTCAGCAGTCACAGCCTTGATTGACCGCATAGAGGGAGGGCCAGCATACTGAATGCATCCCAGAATGGGGCCAATAATAATCCATAATATCTGGTTAGTAATGCAGGTAATACAGTGAAAACTATATAATTTGAGGTTGGGGGCAATTAATTGACATTTTTTTTGTTTTGTTTTAAGGATGAACATGCCATTAATACATTCTTTACTGTATAGTGAAAACCTTATATTATTAACCAATGCTACTTAACCAACCAGCTGAATATACATAAAAGGGACATTATAACAACAGCAAAACTTTGCTCAAAATCTACCAGACCCGGAACTCTTTCAAAAGCCACAAGATATACATGCTTGCTCCTCCTTCAAACTCACAGACTAATGTAGCTGGAAACTATCAGGGTTTATTTAATAAAATTTCTTATCATTAAATGGTGCTAATTTTGCCCCAACCAATCATTTTAGCTTTCAAATGCTAAATAATGTCCGATTGGTTGGGGTAAATTAGCACCATTTTAAAACAAAAAGAACTTTTATTGAATCTCCCTGTATGATTATTAAGAGCTTACAACAACAGGCTCCAGACCTGCAATACTGACAATTCTTCATCTAATACTAATACAGAAAACCCCAGAAAGAAATAACTTAACCTACCCCTACCCTTCCTATCACTCCTTCCCCAGTTATAATGTACCTTTTGTATTACTGCAATACTTTAGATATGAACTTATATATAGTTCATATAATACACTAATATGAAAATTAAACTGAGGTGCAGGAAGCACAATGTAAAATCATGGTTTTACATTTTAAACAATTTGCCAATGCCGATTAATTTCTTGTCTTCCATTGTCCACTATGGCTGGTTAAATTCTTTTATTCTTATGTATATCAATACCAATCACAGCATACAGTTTGATACACTCTATCAAAATGGACCATTCCTTTGGAAGGCAATATAATTTATTAGTTTATTTTAAAATATTTTTTGTTAAGTAAATCAACAGAGAAAGGTAGAAAGTTTTCACAGTGGAAGTGGCAGAGAGTTACATTGTTCTTGTATAATGGGGAATTATGGGTTAACTAATTGTTTCAGCTGTTCCTATGGCTAAAGGAGAGTATAATTTAGTGTCTCAAACATCACCTGGCAGGTCATTGACTTCCTGCCCTGCTTTCCATCAGAGGAGGTTAGCTGCCTCCAAGCGGTTTGTTTGTAAATGTGTTAACATATTCAGTAGCTATACTGTTTGTAGTAAAGGTTCATAAAGAAATAATAAGAGTAAATAAGGACTATTTACTATATTTCCTATCATTTAGATTGCACTAACCTATAAATGTCTGTATTTTCTTACTTTTCCTCATTTCAAGTACATGTCCACTCCCAAAATGAAAATCTGCACACGGTAGTTAACCCCAAAAGTTAAAAGCACAATACTCACACAGTCTAAAAGTGCTGGTAACTCCTGGCCTAAACATGCCCAGATCCTAGCTTCAGTTTTCACAGAGAATCAGAATGACACACTGTTATAATTACAGTTTTCACATTCAAAGGGCAGCATGAACACCAGGAAAAGTCTTTTAGTGATTGTAGCAATTTGTCATTTTGCTAAAATGTAAAGCTAAAAGGATCTCTTATCTCAGGGATGGTAAAGCAATCTTCTTTTGTTAACATTGTTTTTAAACAGATATTTTTTTAGTTACACATATTGCCTGAACTATAGAGGTAGGAGTGGACATTAAAGGGACTGTCCACCCCTCTAATCAAAAAAAGCGTTTTGTTGATAAAAAACTTTTAATCGGCTCCCACACAGAGTTATTATACTTACAAGCTCCTCCTACATCAACGCTTCCGGGTTCCTCAGTCAGTCTCCACTGTGGCTGCTCTGTTATTTTTGTGTTCTTGAGCAGCCGCAGTGGAGACTGCTCCGGAAATGGCAGGCAGTGATGGCTGTGATTGTCACAGTCACGGCCGACACTGACTGCCTTACCCGAAGTGCAGACCGCAGCGGTGGAGCGAGGAGGAGCATGTAAGTATAATAGCTCTGTGTGTAGCCGAATTAAGTTTTTTATAAATGAACTCTATGTTTTGGGGAGTATCCAACAAGATATGTTTTTTTGATTAGAGTGGTGGACATTCCTTAATAATATCATTGATCAAAGCATCAACAAGCATAAAACCAACCCCAGAAAACTTTTCAGAATGATAAAGAAGGCTAACGTATTGTTTTGCAGTAATCATGTTTCCTGTAGCAGTAATTTCCATGTTAATAGAGAATTGTAGGTTGTGTAAGACCGCAATGCTGAAGCAGCTGAGAAGTCAAAGGTCAGTTGACTTCATATCACTGATGGCATCCAGCTGGATCTACTGAAAATTGCTAATGTAGTAGTGTTCAGTTAGAAAATACTGAAAGCAGTTTAGAGGACAATTATCCTATTAATATTTATTTAGGGAAATAAAATAGAGTAAGATAACTAGACAGGGGGGAATGAAAAACTATTGTAGAAAACCTAATATAATATATTATATATATATATTACACAGAAGTCTCCAGCACTCAACTATACATATAAGCATAAATTAATTAGATATCACGAACAAGTATGCAAGCAACGAAGGGTGATTACCTGCACTAAAGTTAAAATGGATACGTTTAGTTACATAGTTTGTACAAACTTGCGTCAGCTGATGCGCCACTTCAAGGCAGTATCCAGCATCAGTCCTAACCTAATGAGTAAAGTTCAATCCCTGGATACTGCCTTGAAGTGGCGCATCAGATGACGCAAGTTTGTACAAGTTTGTACAAACTATGTAACTAAAGTATCCATTTTAACTTTAGTGCAGGTAATCACCCTTCGTTGCTCATACTTGTTCGTGTATCTAATTAATTTATGCTTATATGTATAGTTGAGTGCTGGAGACTTCTGTGTAATGTATTAATTGCCGGTACTCCTTGCACGCATCTGAAAGTAATTAAAATAAAGGTTTGAGCTGCATATTCTTGTATTGTATATATATATATATATATTATATATATATATATATATATATATATATATACCTTCCAAATTAAGCACTCGTGGGTCTTCACATATACGTATTTGATTTGTGCATCTACGCGTTTCAGCTGATGCACAAATAAAATACGTATATGTGAAGACCCACGAGTGCTCTAATTTTTGGAAGGTGTATTTGCAACTTATAGAAGCACTGGGGCCTGAGAATATTGAATGCGAGTGCGGGACTTACGGCATATTATATATATATATATATATATATATATATATATATATATATAATATTAGCAAAAGTGTGCCCGTGGTGCACAGTGGGGAATATGTGGATACAGATGATATAAAATCTTATACACACACTACTATAAATTTAGGATTTGTACAAAAAAATAAAGGCAGATGTTTAAAAATAATAGAAATTCTATGAAATCTTTGTTCTTTTAGTGTCACATCCCCTAAATGAATATTTTACACAATATACAGAGGCAGAAGCAGAGCAGGATTATCCACAAGGCACCCTAGGCACCTGCCTAGGGCCCAGGAAACTTCTGGGGGCCCAGCTTCAGAAGCAGTAACAAAAAACAGTCTATACAATATATGTAGCAAAAAGGGGGCCCTAAATGATGGCACTGCCTGGGCCCCATATGATCTTAATCCATCTCTGGGCAGAAGGGAACCTATTGGGTGTACCCTATAGGTATTAGAGGGCATATATACCACATCTTTTGGATTATACTGGAAATGTTTTGTGCTTTAGAAATACATGTTAAATAACATAAAGTGCATCTAACATCTAGATAGACAGACATTATCCATCTTATATTTGTTGTATAACACTATCACATTTTTCTGTTTTTTTATCGATTTGTTTTGATAAATCGATACAGGAAGATATTTAAATCCAGGGTTTTGAGAGATAGATGAAACTGCTAAATCTGTTCCACCTGTGGACCTGGAAAATGGTCGGGGAAAACGTACATACATCCTGAAGTTTAAAAAAATTACTTTCAAACTGTTTTTTGAGATTACACATTCTATTTTCAAGGGTCACCAAAATGTTAGAAAAACTTTTGTAAAAATGATACAGTAACTTACTGTAAATGGCTCTGGGACCTGAAATGGTCTGGGAAGCAGATAATCCGATTCTTTCAAATCATAATTGGTTACAATCAGATTTTTTCAGAAAGTAACTGATTGGTATATATTGTACCCAATTATAATTGGAAAAGAATCTGATTGGTATACTAACAAATCAGAATCTTCTGAAAGAACTGAATGTAACAAATTCTGTTTAAAAATAATCTGATGGTTAGTATACCAATAAGATTCTTTCTGAAAGATCTGATTGTATCCAATTAGAATTGTTAACAATCAATACTTTCAGAAAAATCTTATTGGTACGCTTTTTGGAAGAATCTATTGTAACTAATCAGAATTGGTTACAATCAGATTCTTTTAGAAATAATCGATTGGTTTACTAACCAATTAGACTCTTTCTGAAATAAGCTGATTGAAACCAATTCTGATTGGAAAAGAATCTAATTGGTTAGTATAGTAATCAGATACTTCCTGAAAGAATCTAATTGTTTCTAATCAAAATTGGTTACAATCAGATACTTTTAGAAATAATCTTATTGGTGGCTTTCTGGAAGAATCTGATTGTAACTAATGTGTGATTGGGAAAGAATCTGATAGGTATACTATCCATCACATCCTCTTACCTTTTCGCGCAACCCAGCGGGGCCGCTCTGACAGTTCCCGACTGCTTCCTGCTTCTGTTACGCTATAACAAGCATGCCCGATAATGCTGGGTCGCGCGAAAAAATAGTTACTATGTTACATGTCCACCCCCAAAACTATCCCCCCCACTAATGGCCCAACCATGTAGTGTAATAAAATCCTTATCTCACATCCCAGCTCCATATGGTTCTCCTGTAGTCCCCCCCAAAGCCCCAAAAACTGCCCACCAGGAGTACTGCAGAGTCCATAAAGGACTTGCCTCCTGTCTCCCCTCGGGAGAAGTTTGGCATGCGCACTGCAGCCCTTCTCCCCTCCCTCCCTCTCACTCCCGTTTTGCGATCCCTCCCCCTAGCATAGAAACCCTTGGCCATATATTAGGGTTCCTTTCCCCAGCTGAAAAACATTTTTAAGAAAGTCCCCCGAACTCTACTTACTTCCGTCTCTCCCCCCGCATTCTGAGCAGCCGGCAGCCACGTCAGTGATTGGCTGCCTCTCAGTCAATCACGGACGTGGCGCGGTCCCGCCCCTGCTTGCAGTGTCTTGCAAGCAGAAGGCCAGGCAGTGCGTCGGAGGAGAGAGGGAAGGTAAGTAAAGATGGGGCACTTTCTTAAAATTATTTTATACCATTATATGTGAAAAATGTTTTTATAAGGATGGGCATACCCTTTAAGCCACACCCCAGGAAGTTTTACAGGGAAGCAATGGAAGCTTACAAAGGAACATATTTATCATTTCCCTTTTGTGTTGTATCCAGTTGTGTGCTTAATATTAGATTGACAGCAGTGTTAGCGAATCAAAACCTTTTTTTTTAATGTTAGTAGGAAGTAGGAATGTTAGTAGGAAGTTGCAAGACTTATATGTCACTCCTTTGTAAAACATGTGACAGTCTCTGCCTCACCCCACCCCTCCCCTCTCAATAGAAACAAAGGAGAGCTGCTGTTTGCTGGACAGTAAGAAATATTATATATCAGGGATAGGCAACCAGTAGATCTCCAGATGTTTGGAAACTACAACTCCCAGAATTTCCTAACTACTGGGTGCTTGTAGAGGAATGCTGGGCGGTTGTAATTTGAATTCCCTAACTACAGAGGTGCTTGTAGAGGAATGCTGGGAGTTGTAGTTTCAAACATCTGGAGATCTATGGTTGCTTATCCCTGCTCTATATGATAGGGGGACTGAAAGGAAAACACTCCATGCCCATTTCTCTGAGACAATGAAGTGAGTTTGTTAATGGTATTACATTATTTAAGCAATAGACTCATAGAAGCCATGAACCTGTGTCTGAACTGATAAATGTAATAAGATTGAAACATGACAGGATAGTCTGAGTTCTGTATAGGACCTCACATTTACCAATAGTGATCCCTCTCTAACACATTTACCAATAGTGATCCCTCTCTAACACATTTACAATAGTGCTCCCTCTCTAACACATTTACCAATAGTAAAAATCACATGTGCAAAAGCATGCGGAAACGCAAAATGCACAAGAATCATGCACAAAATCACGTGCGATACCGCTCACGATTGTGTGCGCGATTTGGTCCGTTGTAGTGTAGCCTCTGCCTTAATGAGGGGGTGAGTATTGAAAGACAGATGATAACTTTAATTATAGAATGATCCAATGGATCCTATTGATCTATTATTGGTTGGAAATTTAAGGGGGAAGATTGATTCAAGCTCTGCACAACAATGTATTTCACTGTGGTGTTTCTACTGAACTATAACACTCTATACAATGTTACAATAAATAGATCAAGAATAGAGAGGATGGATCGCTGATCTGAAACCAGTTCCACAACGTATTTCCGTGATTGACGGATTTTGTGGGAATTCCACTTTGCAGATTTTTTTTAGACGCGTTCGGTTATTCCAAAAAAATTTCAAGGAATTTTTGTAAAAATTAAACAGTAAATAGTTTTGGGACCTGGAAAATGGTATGGGGAAAAGACAATTAGATTCTTTCTGAAAGAATCTGATTGTAACCAATTCTGATGAAAAGAATCTGATTGGTTAGTTACCAATCAGATTATTTTCCAATAAGAATGGTTACAATGAGATTCTTTCAGAAAG